>UCOK01018355.1:172485-269879 GCA_900474325.1 Synergus umbraculus | reverse complement strand
ATATTTCTGTCCGATATCGATATTTTTTTCGTATCGATCTTAATGTGTCCAATATATCGATATTCGTAATATCGATTTCGAAATATTGAAAATATCAATATTCTCCTTACGATATATCGATATTAAATGTCGATATTGTCCGACCGATATATCGATATTTTCCTTCGATTTCGATATTAATATTTTGATTAGAATCTCGATATTTCTGTCCAATATCGAAATATTGAAAATATCAATATTCTCCTTACGATATATCGATATTCTCCAAACGATATATCGATATTAAATGTCGATATTGTGCAACCGATATATCGATATTTTCCTTCGATTTCGATATTAATATTTTGATTAGAATCTCGATATTTCTGTCCAATATCGAAATATTGAAAATATCAATATTCTCCTTACGATATATCGATATTCTCCAAACGATATATCGATATTGTTCTTATGATATATTGTTATGACATGTCGAAATTGTGCAACCGATCTATCGATGCCGCATCTAGATATTTTTTTTTGATTTTGATATTAATATTTTGATTAGAATCTCGATATTTCTGTCTAATATCGATATTCTCCTTACAATATAACAATATTTTCCTTACGATATATCAATACTCTTCTTACAATATATCGATATTCGTTATATCGATTCTAAATATCGAAAATATCGATATTCTCCTTCGATTTCGATATTAATATTTTGATTAGAATCACGATATTTCTGTGCAATATCGATATTCTCCTTACAATATAAGGATATTTTCCTTACGATATATCGATATTAAATGTCGATATTGTGCAACCGATATATCGATGCGGCATATCGATATTTTTCTCCGATTTCGATATTGATATTTTCATAGGAATTTCGATATTACGCTCCAATATCAATATTTTTTCCCTATCGATATTGATGTGTCTGATATATCGATATTCGTAACATCGATTTCGAAATATCGAAACTATCGATATTCTCCTAACAATATAACAATTTTATTTTACATAATATAACAATTTTCTTTATTCTCCTTACGATATATCGATATTCTCTTTATGATATATCGATATTAAATGCCAATATTGTGCAACCGATATATCGATGCCGTATATCGATATTTTTCTCCGATTTCGATGTTGATATTTATTTTGTTTCGGTGAAATCGATTCCTACCCTTGTTTTAATTGAGATTTCGATATATCTGTCCAATATCAGTATTTTTCCGTATCAATATTGATGTGTCCGATATATCGATATTCGTAATATTGATTGCTAAATGTCGAAAATATCGATATTCTCCTAACAATATAACAATATTTTTTATTCTCCTTATTTATCGATATTCTCTTTACGATATATCGATATTAAATATCGATATTGTGCAACCGATATATCGATGCCGTATATCGATATTTTTCTCCGATTTCGATATTGATCTGTTGATTGGAATTTCGATATTTCGGTCCAATATCAATATTTTTCCATATCGATATTGATGTGTCTGATATATCGATATTCGTAATATCGATTTCGAAATATCGAAACTATCGATATTTTTCTAACAATATAACAATTTTATTTTATATAATATAACAAGTTTTTTTATTCTCCTTACGATATATCGATATTCTCTTTACGATATATCGATATTAAATATCGATATTGTGCAACCGATATATCGATGCCGTATATCGATATTTTTCTCCGATTTCGGTGTTGATATTTATTCTGTTTTGGTGAAATCAATCCCTACCCTTGTTTTGATTGGAATTTCGATATTTCTGTCCAATGTCGACATTTTTTCCATATCAATATTGATGTGTCCGATATATTGATATTTATGCACGATATCCCGTTATCAGTCCGAATTGTAAAAAAGGCACCCGATTATAATATATATATTATTTTCTTTTCCACATTTTATATTTTAATATTTTATCAAGAGATAAATAAAAATAAAATAAAATAAATATTGTGTACAGATAATGATAATCCTTCTTGGTGAACTATTTTGAAATTTGAATTTATTACGCTGCTTTGCAAAGAGAATCCGTACGATTTGTGAAAACTAATGAAATTAAAGTGGAGCCACGTGTGTCGTTCGTGCTAATATTGATTGGCAGGTCTGCCGATCAGGAATACAAGATTTAACAGTTTTAACCGCGAATCCGTACGTGTGCCGAAACACGTGTTGAAACGGAAACAGAACCGATAATCGCTTTCAGCAGTGAAAAGAAAATCACGTTTTGAGATAGAAAAAAGTTAAACATTTTGTGTTTTGCGTCATAAAATATCTTTGTTCGCATTAATAGATTCTATACTTGAAATTCAACATTTTTATGATAAATAGATTTATTCACTCAACACATTTCACTTTTTCCTGAATAGAATATAATCTAACTCTACTTTAATAATCATTTTAGATTAAATTCCGCGCTAGTCTCGCTTTGTTATATTATATTATGGTTTCTAATTCCAGCCTCTTTGTAATATTGAAAACACGATTTTTCGCAGTTCGCACTCCTCGACTCGGGCTTCATGTTTCTTCTCCTCTTTTTTTTTTGTAGAAACCGGTTTGTAACCGGGTTCATTGAAAGCACTATAAACGGGGTAGCTACTTGCAGGTTCTTTTCAAACACTTTTTCACTGCACATTTTTCAAAAAGACATCTTTTGTCGTAAATATCAGTTTTAAGCATAAGTAATATTAGTCTGCGTACTAAAGAATACGCATTGAAGTATTTTCACTCACCAAGCTTAAAATATAAATTTTAGTCATTTGGTGAAAGTGTTAGTAATAATAATAAAAAAAAAGCAGAAAAGATGGAAATCATTATTTACCAGAATATCTTGCAAGGAAACCGGCATCAGGGAATAACACGTGGACATTCCGTGAGTCTTCGAAATCGTGAAATTAATTCTCTCGAAGGTCGAAGTTCAATTGGACAGGTTCGCAAATCTCACGAGCATCAGGATATAATCAGAGGGCCACTCTTTGAACAAAATTTTTTCTCAAAAACACATCTCTCTCTCTTTTTCTGGGGGATAATTTTTATTTTTATTTTTAGTATATTTTTTAATTCGCGAATTAGATTTAACGTGATTTTTATCTTATTCGATTTTTATTTCTTATTCTTTATATTTATTCGTGTTCTTTATTTTATTTGTACTTTGACTACTATTTGATTTCTAAAGAAGAGCTACGGACTAGGAAATGCTAACAACCGGAAAGTCGAATAGAACTGTCGCCTCGATTCTACGGAAGCTCTCTAGTCTTATATTAAATTAGTCTAACAGGTATCTTTCCCCACCAGAATCGAAACATAGAAATCTTATTTATGGTTTACTTCACGAGAATACTTTTATAAATACGAACTATAATTATAAAGAAGAATTTTTTTTCACAAAATATTGTTTGAAAAATCATATCCTACGATTTAGTGAGAATTTTTCGAGAAACAGAAAATCGTCTGGATTGTAAAGCTTATTTTTAAGGATTTGAAAAGATTAAAAACATTTTAAAGGTTCTAATTTTTCTAGTAATTTAAATTTTTCTAAAAAGTTAAAAAAATTGATTAAATAATTTGAGAAAAAAATTTAATTTAAAAGTTCGAAAACAGTTTACAAATATATTTTAAAAAACTCTTAAAATATCAGGAAATCTTTTAAAAATCATATACAAATCTCTTGGAAACAGGGGCGTAGTGACAGAATTTTTCGTGGGGGGCAAACTCAAAATGTGAAATAATTTTAGAGATAATATTTAATTCGATGGGAATAAAAAAATGACTATCAATTGTTTTCGAGTGGGGGGCAAAATTTCTATATGCTCCTCCCGTCGAAATTTACGAGGGGCAGTTGCCCCTCCCACCCCCAGTTGCTACGCCACTGCCTGGAAATCCTTAAAATTCTAAAAAACCTTCGAATTCGCTTAAACTTTTAAAATTCTTTTTAAATCCCTAAAATCAAAATCTCTTAGCATCCCTTGAAATTTTTTAAAATAATTAAATACAAATTTTCGGTTTCGGAAACTTTAAAAACTTTTTTTGGACAATTTTATTCCAATAAATTAAAAAAAATTGTTAGATTCGACGTCTCAAACTGCAACTCAATTATCTCGAGAGATCTTTTGTGCTAAGTCAGCTTCGTCTTTTTTGACAAAGAAAACTTTAATTGGTCCATAAAAGACACTTTGCTTTGTTAAGATCTGGAATTAGCCGCAGAAAATTACAATATAAAGTTCTGCTTAAGTCGGTTTTAATGACATCAAGTGCAATCAATTCGCGTCCGAGTTGAGTGATTAAAAACGTCCGGGAAGATATTAAGATTATTGCACAAGGGAATCCAGTTCTGCACCAAATAGCCACAAAACCGTTCCGTTCTGAACTGGTAAATATCCGGCAACTCGGACATTATTTTCTATTCCGGAAGTTGCAAACTTTTCACGATCTTCGTTTTTGGAATTTCAAAATCTCTCAGAAAATTCGGAGAATTATTATTTTATTACTAATCATTATTATTTTTAAAACTTTTAACAATCTTTTATAAAACTTTTTAAAATACTTTTTAAAACTTGTTAAAAATATTTTTTAAAACTTTTTAAAATCATTTTTAAGACTTTTTTGAAACATTTTTTAAAATTACTTTTCTAATGAGGAAATGATTCTATTTTTGTTTGGGAAAGCCGTAAATCATTATGTGGAGTGTGGAGTGTTTTGAAAGGGCGAAGGTGAGAGCTCGATTGGATTTCCGACAATTTTCTCACGGTTTCTTCACAAATAGAGTGAGTTCCACATATGTTGGGGGTGAAACCCCCTATGCCACTTTAGCGTAATGCGACCCTGGCTGGGGGCCAGGAAAATAATTCCACCCCTGTTAGCACTACCGGTAAACCAGACAATGGAATTCATTAGAATAGCTCATCAAGTACTAATAATTCAGTTAGATAATATAATTAAGAATTCCAAATTCAAATAAATTTTATTATCCTTAATTTTATTTTAGCGGAGAGTGAGGGTATCATTGGAGCTTTAAGATTAAGTCAGCTTACTTTACACCGGTTTTACTTTATGCCGCTCAGTGTAACCCGCTTCCATGCCCGAAAAGTGACACAATGTGGGAAGTTAAAATGTAGTTAAAAATTAATTAATGAAGTTAATTTAAACCTCTTTTTTTGTTGATACGATTTAAATTTTCAAATGCCAGGAAAATAATTCCACCCCTGTTAGCACTACCCGTAAACCAGACAATGGCATTCATTAAAATAGCTCTTCAAGCACTAATGATTCAGTTATATAATAGAATTAAGAATTCCAAATTCGAATATATTTTATTATTTATAATTCTATTATCTTTAATTTTATTATTTATTTTTAATTTATTATTTATATTATTTTTTTTTTATCGCTAAAGACTCAGGAATGGAACTGGACAGGGAGTAATAATTACCCATTTCTCCTTTATGACTCGATAAAATAATAACAATCCAGGACCCGTAAAAATGAAAAATGAAACACGAGACTAAAATTCGAAAGTGAAATTTTCAAAATATTTTCACGACAGACACTCCCGATTGAGAAAATACACCTTGGAAAGAGGGTCCGACATCAAGGATGGTTGGACAGTCACTGATCGCGATGCGTGCGCGCTAATATAAGCACGAACTTTCGCATACAGGCCTGCATCCCGGTGCGCGAATTCGTAAGTGCACACATGTAAGAAATAATTTAATTGTGTTGCATTTTACGTGAGGCTTACACATGGAACAAATATTATGTTTACTCATACGCGGTACTCGTATTAAGCATGCGGCGAATAAATATCGCGTTTAATTGAAATCACCGGCATGTCATTGTTTCGCTTCGTCATCCGCGACGCAATGCACTTCTCGCCTTACTACCAAGAATAAAGTATATCGTACAACGTACAAACAAAACCAGCTTCTTGCATGAGAAAATTACTCACGGATGAAAAAGAATTCCTGGTATAGAGACCTTTTTTCCCAAGAAACCAGATTCATGATAAATCAGATAAATACACTTCCGGTATTTTGAGTGTGACGATTATTTTGACTGTTTCTATAATAATGATAATAATAATAATAATAATTATTATTGTTATTACTATTATTACTATTATTATTATTATTCATATAAAAAGTAGGTTTGCATTGAATTGAAAGAAATGGTCAGAAACTACCATCAAAACAGCCATTTCCTTTAATCTTTTGACTGAGATAAATATTTGTACAAGTAACTGTACATTTCACAAACATAAGATTCCACCTTGAAATTTTAAATGCAAAAACAAAGAAGACCAGAAACACGGAATATATCCAAGCTGCAATTAAAGGAAGTTATATAAACTTTTAATTATATAAACTTTACTATTTAGTGAGACTGAAGTTTGCAACGGTGATCTAAACGAAAATTAATTTTTTTTAAACATACAATATCCTAAATTTTCTGATGGAAAGTAGTTGTATACAACTCAATAAATGACCCCCCAAGGTTTTAACTCCTGCGCGTACTTGGAACTCACCCTATATTCACTTTTTGGTTTAAGGGATGACATGGGGGTGAGTTCCAAATGATCTAGAGGGATGAAACTTTTTTCTACGTTCTTTATCGCTACAAAGACTTATTATCAGCGATAAAATTTTGACCCGACCAATTAGGGAAGTTTTGGTGAATTTTTTAATTTTAAGGGATGAAATAGGGTGAGTTCCAAAGAAGCGCGAAGGTTGAAACTTCGGTGTGTAATATTTTTCGTTGTATACAACTACTTTCCACCAGAAAATCTGGGATCTTGTATGTTTTAGAAAAAAAAATTTACTTATGAATTCTATTTATTCTCATTCTATTTATATAAGTGATCTTGAAACTTCTAAGCAGACTTTTAAAAATAATTTTTCGCTATTTCAGAATTATTTTATGGTTTAAATTTAGATGATGTCGAGCCATTTAGAGGTGCATACTAAATTCATTGAGGTGGTACAATCGATTATCAACTTGACTTGATCATTAATTATTATTACCGCAAACAACGTATATCTGCGACAGGAACTTGTTATACCCAGTAACTTTATGCCACAACTCACTCGTATGTGTGCAATTCAACAAGATTACTCTGAAGGTGGAATCTTGTTTCAGGTGAACATAAATCCACTTGAAATTAATCTCGTCTCGCAAAACAGAGTCGCATTAGGGGGGATGAAAGTTTTTCTGCGCCGTTTATCTTCTGATTAACAAACTGCAAATTATTTCTCGGTGGTACGCAGTTCCTTTTGGTAAAGCTTTTTTTAACAAAATTTATCCCAGAATACTCCTTAATTTAAATACTCCTTAAATCCTTAATTTAATATCGAAAGTTCGTAAAAGTTCCTCACGTGTTTCTACGTAGGCTCGAACCAAAAAAATCGAATTAGGATCAGCTAAAACGAATCTAAAGAAACCTTTAAGTGCATATCCACGTGTGCTGCACGGGCCAATGTGCCCAAGTTGGCGATGTGACAATTCAATGTCTGAGTTCTATTTTTAAGAAAGCGATGCTTAATTAGCCAAATGTTAGGTATAAGTGTAATTCCTCTCAAGTGTCCTCATTTAATTATTCGTGCGTTATTCGCATCTCGGCGGAGAATTAGTCTATAAAATATAAAAACATATGCTTTGTCAATGAATATAAATAAAATAACGATGAAAGAAATGTGAAAAGCTTTTGTAAGAAGTTTCATTTATTCGAACACTCCCTGTATTTAAGTTTAAGAATTAAATTTTTCGTCTCGAGCTGCCCACGTAGAATGTAAGAGACGTCTCAGGGCCAGTACATCCTAACGACCTTAGACTGGCCCTGAGAGACTCAAAAGTAGCTTTCAGAAATCGCAAAATGGAAACTCTCGGCGAGTTGCGAATAAAGGTTCTCAGTTCCGATTTGCTTGGAACACTTAAGGGAGAAGGTTTGCAAAGGAAGAGATGCTTCTTTATAAATATACGCGACTTTAAACGACTTTAATATACTCACAAAAAAGAAAAAATATCGAGAAAAGGGAAAGCTATCATTTTGCATATATTTGAGAGTGATTACCACCAGTCTCGAAAAGGAAATATGAGGACAGTAAAAATATGTGTGGCTCAGTTGTAATTCTTGATGCCTTCGGGGTACTTATAACTGCTTTGAAAAGACTATTTTCGCACCGAGGATGTCACGCAGATGCAATAAATACACGTTTGTTTGAAACGTGTTTTCGTACCTCGGGAGAAGAAAGTATGATCACGCACATCCTGCAACGTACGTGAACTGCGTATAAGTGAGAAGCTAAAAACTGACCACCTTATCTCAGTTCACTCTCACGTTAGGCCAGTCCCGCGTTTTGTTCTTCTTAGAATTTTGGCTGGCGCTCCACAGTTGGTATTCGGGGATGAGGGGTTCGAGGGGCAGGGAAAGAGGCGCCTCTCTCTGCCTCTTAGAAGTCACGAGCTCCATTGTCAGTACCGGATCTAGGATTTGATCGAACCGGGGCATAAACTTGACATTCGCGCCTTTTCCCTCCAGAATTTAAGATTATGTAATGACTTCAAAAAACTGACGTAACATTATAATAGGCGCTTTAATAAAACATTTTTTTGGACATATGAATTTCGCGCCCCCTTGAATCCGCGGCAATCTTCTTTACGTGAGGCCCTTCAAGCAGTGGCCCCAACTCGAGCCCGTACTCTACTGCGCATGCGTCGCACTCAACACCTGATTGGTTGCTATTCGCGCGTAATTTGAAATGTATAATATTTTTTAGCATTTCAAATTGCGCGCGAATAGCAACCAATCAGGTGTTGAGTGCGACGCATGCGCAGTAGAGTACGGGCTCGAGTTGGGTCCACTGCCTCGAAGTCTTAATGCACTTTTGAGGGACACATACACATACAAATGTTGTACAAGTGGTCTAATCACTGACGAAAATTGTTACTTGTGTTGAGAACGACTGTAGTCCCCCCAGCGGACATTTACTGGTACTTGGTATCCAAGTCCCTCGAAAATGCACTCAGAATTGGAGGGCCTGGTTCACATTACAAAAATTTTAGGAAGCAGATCACGGCAACTTCAGACCATGAGGCTGGTTACACTGTTAGATAATACAATTAAGAATTCCAAATTCGAATAAGTTTGATTATCCTTAATTTCATTTTAGCGGAGAGTGAGGGTACCATTGGAGCTTTAAATTTAAGTTAGCTTATTTGACGCCGGTTTACTTTATGCCGCTCGGTGTAACCGCTTCCATACCCGAAAAGTGATACAATGTGGGAGTTGAATATATATAGGAAATTAAACCTCTTTTTTTGATGATACGATTTAAATATTCAATTTTTACAAGTTTCTAGCGACTTGGATACGAAGTACCAGTAAAGGTCCGCCGGGGGCACTACAGTCGTCCTCAACACAAAGCAAAATTATCGTCAGTGATTAAACCAAAGAAATGTACTACATTCGTTTGTGTCTAATCACAGACAAGAATTTTTATTTGTGTTGAGGTTGACTGCAGTGCCCCCAGCGGACATTTATTGGTACTTCATATCCAATTCGCTAGAAACTTTGGCCCTTCGAAAACGCAATGCGACTTGGAAGGCTTGGTGTTTACAGTAAAAAATTATAAGAAGCGAATCACGGCAACTTCAGACCATGAGGCTGGTTACACTGAGCAGTATAAAATAAGGCGGCTTAGCTTATTTAAGCTAGCTTAAATTTAAGGCGGATAGTGAGGGTATCATTGGAGCTTTAAATTTAAGTTAGCTTACTTGACGCCGGTTTACTTTATGCCGCTCGGTGTAACCAACTTCATGCCCGAAAACTGACACAATGTGGGAGTTGAGTGTATATAAGAATTTAAACCTCCTTTTATGATGATACGATTTAAATATTCAATGCAACGAAAATATTTTTCACCATGAACCTCTTGTGGCAAACATTGAAATAATGATAAGCCATGTTTATTTCTACAAACTCCACCGAATAACTCGAAAAATGTAAAACGAATTCTAGTGAATATTGATATAAATATACAGTTTCTCTAAAAGAATGTAGATTAAAGCAGTGCAAAGAACTTTAAAGTAATGTTACAACCTTATTTGTAATGCTGTAAAGAATATTCTAAGAAGGTACTTTTTTCTTAACACATTGTTAGTAAGCGTGTGAGATTTCAAGGTGGGCTAGGTAAGTATAAAAAGTGACTGAGTCATAATGAGGCTACTCTGAGCCACTTGACTACTTCAACATTATACTATCATATGTAGATGGTACTTTCAGTGTCGATCACTGCACGAATTATTAATAAATACCGGAACCATGCTACAGGAAAGAACGATGTTTCCGGCAGAAGGGCTTTTTAATTTTGCTCTTCCTGACAATATACGCTTCCGGGTCACTGGGTCGTTGAATATCTCAAGAACAGTTACTGATAAAAAATTGATAGAATGCGATTTGAAATTTAAGGAAAAGTACCGTATCTGCTCTTACCAGTTTTTTAGTGATATTGACTCCCACGAATTCACTTACCTGGAACATAAATGAAAAATTTTCGTTAATAAATTTCGAGGAGTAAATGGGTGTTGAATTTATAAAAATATTCATGCGGAAAATTGGATGGGAAGGAGAGTGGATGTAGAATATCATGTTCGAATGGATGAGACTCTAAAACTACTGCAGAGACAAATGACATGGAGTCGATTGCATAGATATATATCGCTTATATGTTTGTACATATAGCTATATAGTATTCAGGGGATGATCGGATCGATCCGACTGTATAACTCGGCCGTTGCCTTCCCCCAGCATTCACCTCCCCAATTTCCACGTGTTCATATTGTACATCTCCAGTGGAATTATGCATTTCATTTTTCAATTTTTGCTCGAGGCATTGTTTTGATTGATTTTACCTAACAGAAAATTTATGATATACTGACCTAACAATTTGAAGAGAAACATCAATTACGATTGCAAAACAAATCTCTCACTCACAAATTGAAATTCTGATGTAAAATGCGACTTGGCAAAGTAATATAATATACAAAACGATTTCGAATTGCAAAGAGTAATCCGAACCTATATTAAAATCACCCGAGGTAGAATAATTCTTTCTCAATCTGGCAATTCTCAACGCTTTTTAGAGAACGGTTGTTACCGCGATTTTGTAAGAGTTTATGGTTAATTATGATGATTACCAGTAGTGGCAAAAAGTTACTACACATTTACAGTTCTCGTCCTAATTCTATTGATTTTCGTCCCCTTCCTTTTTAAGTAGATTAATCTTACGATCGTGAAACAGTTTTATAAATGCATTTTTAGCGAACCATATAAAAACGACCTTGAATGTTGAAGCGCAGTGAAAGATGAATTGCACGGAGGCACTTTGTTTGTTCACACGACCTTGTAAAGCGTTTTTGTCATGGTTCCTTCTCAAGAAAATATAAAATTGTTTTCCTTTTTTGTAATTGCGTTCTTACAATCATTTTTAGGGTTTCACACAGGCAAAACACTTATACCGAGGGTAGGCTTCCGCCTCTCTTAGTATGATTAGAAAAAAATATAAGCAAGGACCTTGAGATTTCACAATGAGATAATATATCAGTGAATTTATAAGAGTTTTTATTTGCTGGAAAGGGTGATAAATGAAAATGATTAGTTGTTGTGGTAAGGCGACAAATAGAAATTAGTTGCTTTTTCAGTGAAAAGAGAAAAAGGAGATTTTAATGATCAGGAGCCGGAGGCAAGTTTCTGACAAGACCGCAGTGACTTTCGTTCCTTTTCATAGTCCTCGGGCTACTTTCATACGAGATGTGACCCTACGGTATATAAAACTGTCATCGTGTCAACTAGGTTTTAATGTCAGTATTTCTCTCAAGTGGCGTCGTCCTCAGTCTTATAGTTTTACAGTCTTATAGTTCCAACTTCTAACAAGAAAAGTAAGATTCAACGAGATAATAAGACCTGCATAAATTAACTTCTTTGTTTAACTCTCTCATTAGAATTTCAATTATCATTGATCCAAGAAATCTTAACTTTTACCCTGTGGGTCAAGTGTGCGAGGTGAAGTGGAAAGTGGTTTATACTCTTTGCACTTTCAGCAAAGTTAGAAATTTAGTTTTAGAATCCACAGAAATTGGAAACGCTTCTTTTAGTTTTAGGAAAAATTGGTATAAAGTTTGGAAAACCGGTGATATCGATTTCCATCGTATCTCCATTAGTTTTACCATTTTCCTTTACCATTCCCTTTGGAATTCCTTTAACCATTTCCCTTGCCAATTTTCTTTATCATTCCCCTTCGCCACTTCGCTTTACCATTTCCCTATACCATTCCTTTTAGTATTCTCTTTCCCTTTCCCATTCCCTTCGAATTTCACTTTACCATTTCTCAATAATATTCCCTTTACCATTCCCATTTGCCATTTCCTTTTAGCATTCCTTTTACCATTCCCCTTTGCCATTCCTTTATCATTTCCCTTTACCATTCATTTTAACATTCCCTTTGCCGGTAATATCGATTTCCATCGTATCTCCATTAGTTTTACCATTTTCCTTTACCATTCACTTTGGAATTCCTTTAACCATTTCCCTTTCCTATTTCCTTTATCCTTCCCCTTCACCATTTCGCTTTACCATTTCCCTTTACCATTCCTTTTAGTATTCCCTTTCCCATTCCCTTCGAATTTCACTTTACCATTTCCCTATAATATTCCCTTTGCCATTCCCTTTGAATTTCCCATTACCATTCCCTTTACCATTCCCATTAGTATTCCCTTTAACATTCCCTTCGAATTTCCCTTTATCATTCCCCTTTACCAGTTCCCTTTAGCATTTCTTTTACCATTTCCCTATAACATTCCCTTTTGCCATTCCCTTTAGCATTCCTTTTACCATTTCCCTTTGCCATTCTTTTTGCCATTTTCCTTTATATTCTCTTTGTCCTTTCCCTTTACCATTCCCTTTACTGTTCCTCTTTACTATTAAAAAAAAACTTATAAACCATACCTCTTCACATTCTAAATGGAAATCATACTAAAATAAAATTACTGTAAAGGGTAAGGGCAAAGGGAAATGGCAAAATGAATGGTAAAGGAAAATGGTAAAAAGAATGACAAAGGAAATGTAAAGGGAAATGGTAAAACCAATGGAGATACGATTGAAATCCATATATCTCTGATTTTCTTGAAAACTATCACTCGCAGAAAAAAATCTTCTGAACAAAAAATGTGTATTTCGATGAGATCTACAACTTTTGTTTGAAACATTTTTAAAATTTTGCATATTAACTGAGATAAATTTGCAGCAATTTTCACTATCATATTGGTAATCAGCGTCTCAAAATACATAAGTATGCGCAGACCAAAAAAATCCAAGGCTATCGGTTTTGGGAACTGCACCCAAAAATTTCTACAGTCGACATACACAATCAACAATAAATTTGCCTCTTGTTTATACTCAGTTACTCACCACATGAGCTTTATGATGTTGATGATGAATCGTGTGATGATGGTGGTGTCTTTTTTCTTTTGTGTGGTGTTTCCCGTGATGTTTTCCGCCCCTGTGGGGCGGATATGTGTGGTACAACATGTTGACGCCGATCGATGGTTGGCGTCACCTGACCTCGGCCACGCTGCACTTTGTGATCTGCGGATTCTGCGAGTTTTGATGATTCTGGTTCGAAACGGATAATTTTCTAACATTCGCGATATCCACGCTCAATTTCTTATCAGTCTGACTGCTCTGAACAGTGTTTTGGCAATTTTGTAATGTGATGTCACTTTCGTCGACATCGAGAGCAAAGGCAATTCTGGAATGGGGCACTAATTTCAGGTTGGACCCTATAGGGGTCACGGTCGTTGCTGGATCCAGTTTAACTAGGGCTGCTTGCAATTCCAGCGCGTCCATTTTCCTCTTCTTAGTTCCTCTTTAATCTATGAAAATATTTCAAAATTTTTCCTTTCCGCTAATTTTTTGCCCCTTTTCCTCAATGCATTTCTGATTAAATCTAGTAATTCAGTTGAGGAAATGGCCTGTCTTTACTGACGAACATAATTTCCTCAGAGACGAATAAATAACACGATGAGAATTACACATATCAGTTCCAACATTGTGTTTGAAACTCTCGTATAACTCACATCGCAAAGTGAAACTTTTCGCTGTATACGTAATAATTTAGAGAAGTAATACGCTTACAGAAATCAGGATTGAAATTACTTTTCAACTTTCTTTTTCAGACAATCGACGAAAAAATAAAATAAAGAAGATGGAGAAAAAGTTGTATCTATTACTTAAGATCTGTATTCGTTATTTTTCACGATAGTAGTGTGAATGTGTGTCTGATTCATCGAGAACTTATTGTTGATTCTACGAGGCAGATAAATGAGAAGGAGATAGTATCGGAAAATTATATAGAAAGGAAGGTACCTCAAGCAGGATTTGCTAAAAAAAAATTCAAGAATATGATGTGTATTTGAAACGATAAAACGGATAATATATCATGTTGCAGAGAAACTATTCAATATTGTGAATATACATTGTTGTACATTACATCGTTTATGGGATTTTTATGTTGAAAATTTCTTTTAAAAATAAACATTATTAAATTCGAAATTATATGAAGCTCTTTTTATAGATTTCAGATGAACATCATGAACATCCGTAAAAGCGAAAGACACATTGTATTTATACGACTCTGTGATAAAAATTGAATATGAAGATTTGTTCTGAAATTCTGAGAAGGTTCGGATTAAGTCGACCCGTTTTACGAGTCGAATCGGCTTTACGAGTCGAAGATAATTTTCTTTATTACAGCGATATTTAATTTACAAGGACCCAAGTTGATTTTTGCAAATATATCTTCTTGATAAATGGCATGCTACCTGGAAATGGGAAGGGGCGGCGCGATATCATTTCGAGAAAAGGAATTGCACTACTCTTTTAAATAAAAAGAAAAATAAACAATTTTTTCAATTTAAAATTATAAAAAATGTTTTGGGGCTAATTTCTGAATTCTCTCTGTGAATATCGCTATATATATGACTTGGGGGCAGAGAACTCGAACCCACTGATGTCTCTCGCCCACGATTGCCCATACGCGGAAAGAAAAGTGTTGCCAACGCTACAAGTACACAAAGGCTCCCGGGGTGTCCTTTCTGGTTAAAGGAGATACAAAAAATACTAGAATGAAATATCACATTCTATCAACCTGCCGTAATTAAATACACGAGTGGAATACCTCGCTGAATATGTATAACAAATTAGAATTCGAGAACGAATTCAATCATGTTCAATGAGAATTGCCATCAATTTTATTATTCCTCTCTTTATTTTCCATCCATATAAATGAGCAGGAAACTGAATGTTAATTAGTGTTTACTCTCGAGTGTTTATTCTCTGGCTAGAATCCAATTTTTGAAAAATGCACTGAAGATGAATTCGAGGTGGAGATAAATTTCAGAAAAAGAGGCAAAACGACTTTTATTTTATCTTTGGCTCGAGGCAGCGATTCATCGCGAGCGGGACTGAGGAGAATAAAAAAAATCTCATCGGTCGCAGGTAGATCTTGCAAACCCCTTTACAGTTCGTTAATTCTGTGTGGAATGGAATTTACTTGGTGATCCACGAATGGGATTGAGCATGCAAAATGCATTATGCTTCAAGATACCTTGGGATAGTGGAAGAATGAGTAATTTCGAAAACTAGCCGATCATAAACTAAAAGCTCCTGGATCGAATCCAAATTTGGATAATAGGGCAGGGGAGGGGGATTAATGCAGTTGGCGTGTAAGTCATAATTTGTTCAATGTCTATTGATTTAATCGCGTTTACTCGATCTGGTGACCTTGTCCTTCGGATCAAAGTTTCTGTTTGAAAATACTCGGTTCTTTATCTCTTGGGAATGCGCAGGTTTTAGTCACTGAGAAACTCACGAAGAAAGAAATGGACTTTAATATTTAAAGTCAAAGTATAACTGATCATTAATCATTTGCTGATTACCGATCAAGGAATTTGGAAGAAGTAACTAGAAAATGTTAAGTTCCTAGGGATTTTTTTTGTAACTGTATTCCGGGGATTCCCGGGAGTCGTTGGAAAATGGCTGATAATCATAAGTCAGCTGATGACCGCTGAGACAGATTCTGATTGTTTGGAGAGAGAAAACAGAGAGTGAAGTATCTGGTCAGCAATTTTTTGCGGAAGTATTTACGAAGATAGTTGTGGAGACCTTTTGCTCGCTAAATTAACAATTTCCCAGGAACTAGTTTGCGGCGTCACGATTTCTGCGTAACGGCCGATGGGCGAGGCCCGAGCATTTTCATTCTTTGCGAAATCCTAGCTTGCTCCTTGGGCGCAAGATCTTCAGCTGGAATCCTGTTTGTCTATATATGTATATATGTATGAAATAGGTATCGGGTTGTAGTCTTAAGTGAGGTTACGAGTCGGGGGTCAGTTATTATTGCAGCGTAATGACTGCCCATGCCAAGTGTAAGTTGAGGTTATTCGAGCTTGGTTGGTAATGGCAATAATCATCGAGCAATAACGAACCTGCTGCGCTCCTACAGATTCTAAGATCATGTTCACTTACTTATACTCATCGCAAGTTCAATGCTACGTTAAAAATTTCCTATTAACGCAAAAATCCCCATCAGTAGTTAAAAAACTTTTTAAAGCTGAAAAACATAAATAAAATTGTTATCTGAAGAGGTTTTTCAGAAAAAAATCTGGAACGCATTGAGAAAAAATGATGTCAAGATATTTCATCTGTATCTATAGGTGTACGTTCGCCCCATTTGTCGATTTGATAAGAGCGGAAGGTATCTCGAAGCCTTGAATAAGGGAGAGCAGCACACAATGGTTCACAGTGTATATCTAAAATTTAAATAAGTAAAACTTCCGGATCGAGAAAGAACTCTCTTTCATCTAACAAATGCGGACCTTAGATCATTGACCCCTTTTATTATGAAAAAGAAGAGAAGCGCAAGCTGGTGAAAAGATGTTTGTAATCATTGTTTTTTTTTTAAATTCCCTTCACGCTTTGCCTCCCTTTTTTCTCCTTCATCCTTAAAATTAGTTCTGCTCTCCTCTTTCCAGAAAATAAAAAATCTCCCTCATATTTCGCCACCTTCTCACGTGTCAAGCAGTCTCTTCCAGACTTGACTCATCGGATCACACGCGAGTGTTTGGCACCTCGTGTTCTTTCACGACACTCGCGAATCGTCGACACTGACACCCTCACAACTATTCAAGAATGACACACTATTAAATAAACACACCCACGATGCAGCTAACTTAAAGGCAACTTCGAGTTCTACAACTATTGCCAAGTCAAACTTTGCCTGCTAATTTTTTTCCGGCTTCCTCCAGCTTCTCCAAGCTCTTAATTCACACTTTTTCTCATTTACCAATTTGAACAATTTTTCGAGATGAATTTTCTAGAAGTGGATGTAACCAGTTGGACTCGTTTGGCGAGTGTGCAGCCTAGAGAGTTTTGGAAGCTTGTCATCAGCGTGTCGTGGCGCTGGACCACCCGGACGCCGCGATTCTGCGAATCCACGACGACGATGAACTCGATGGGGGGTGTTCGTTCCGTTTCTGCTTTGGGGTGGGATCAATATGAGGTTGGGTGAACGCGGGAAATTCGCGCGCAGATCCTTCTGACTTTGTCCTCTTCTCACGACCCTAAGCTGATCTATTTCCCTTTCACTCTATCTTTCTCACACCCTTCGGATTTGAAACACGCGTATTCGTCGAGCCACACACAAAAGAACCACCTCCATACGCAACACATACTAACTCTGTCACTTTCATCCCCTACCTCTTCTTCATCCCCCACCTTCTCTTCATCTCTTTCATCCCTTCCTTCCTCGCTTACTTTTCCTCTCACGAAGTCTCGTCTTACAAATGTAGTTTTTCTACACCCTGTAGTTTCCGCACCCTGGAGATGAACACGTTTTCCACTTTGGAGAAGTAGAGAGGGAAACGAGTTTTCAGAGAGGCGGATTTTACATGTATGGATGTGTGAACTCTTGCAAAATGACGGAATGTGGACCAAAGCGGGTTATCTAGACGGGGCCAGACTCGACATGAAACGTGGAACCCGATCCGCAACTGAGTAGGTGAACCGACTTGGCAGCCAGACGCGGTGTTCTTCGAGGTGGAAAAAGTGTCACAAAAATGGATTCAGAGTCGGCTAATGCAGAAAGTTTTTATATCATTTGCAGATTAACAGTCAGTTGAAATTGAAATTCTAGCTGAACTCTTTCATAAGCCACGCCTATTTTAATTTTTTTTAAAGTAGCAAGCTGCAGTACAAAGCTTAGATAGTCTCTTCGGTTAAGTTTAATGAGTGTCTCGTTTAGGCTCAAGTTTTGAAAACTTTCAAGTTTTCTTTCTAAATCTGAATTAGTAAGAAGTTACTAATGAAATAGTGCCGGATCGTTTACTAATATACTTTAGTAAGCATTTTTACTATAAATTAGTTAAAAACTACTAATTCATAGTAAAAATGCTTACTAAAGTGTATTAGTAAACTATTCGGCACTATTTCATTAGTAAATTTGTACTAATTCAGATTTAGAGAGTTTACATGTAATTGTCACCACAGACAGGTTTTTTTTAGACATTTCTATACGTTTTGGTCAGCCGCTCTCTGAATAATGCCCATTTTTCAGTTTTAATGTTTATTCGTTTTAGTTTTTTTTTTTATAATTATTTTTTCTTTCTGTCACCTTGAGTGTTAAAGAATTCATTTGGAAAACATATTTACAGAAACTACTTTTAGTTAAACCCAGAACCATCGATGTGGACGTAGTGATTGGGTAGGTATACAATCGAACAAAATCTCGATTGACTAAGATTCCATTTGGCCAAAAAATGGTAGTTTGTGCTGATGAGAAAAAGTGTTATGAAGACGGTCGTGCCAGTGCTCTCAAACGGGGCTACCTGCGCGCGCAGCACGTGTTTGCTTACCGGTGGAGAAATTCTTCTATTGGTCCATTTAATTCGATTTTGAATCGCGCGCCAAATTACAGTCAATTGCAGAATTTCTCTAGCAGGAAGCCAACACGTGCTGCGTGCGCAGGTAGTCCCGTTTGAGAGCACTGGCACGACCGTCTTCATAACACTTTTTCTCATCAGCACAAACTATACCATTTTTTAGCCAAATGGAATCTTGGTCAATCGAGATTTTGTTCGATTATATACCTACCCTTGAGTGTTAAAGAATTCATTTGGAAAACATATTTACAGAAACTACTTTTAGTTAAACCCAGAAACATCGACGTGGACGCAGTGATTGAAAGGTCCCTCTTTTTGGTTGGTACGCCTGACAAATTTTGATGAAACTGAAGTTTTCAGTGTTTACGCCAATAAAAAGTTATTTTTTGTAAAAAGGACGAGATCTTAAATCTACTTGCGCTAAATGGTTCCATTCAATGTCAAAAGACACAAAATAGTTTCAACCACCCACTGCATTAGGATCGCCCTCAAATCATCCCCTAAATATAAAAAAAAATTATATCAATTCCCTTAACTTCAGACCTAAAATTTTGTTCTTTTATATAGTTACATTTAATGTCCAAAGAAGCTCAAAATACTTTTATCCATCCAATCTTTTAGGTTCACCATCAAAATCAACCCCTAAGCACAAAAAAAAAAACATTAAAAATCCCCAAATCTCAAGTTCCTAGGGATTTTTTAAACTGTATTCCGGGGATTCCCGGGAGTCGTTGGAAAATGGCTGATAATCATAAGTCGTGACTTAAAATCTGATTAGGCTAAACGGTTCCATTTATTGTCCAAAGATGCCAAAAACCGTTTCATCCACCTAAACCTCTAGTTTCACCCTCAAAATCAACCCCTAAGTACAAAAAAAAATCATTGTAATTTCCCTAACTTCGATACCTAAAATTTTATCGTTCAAACTAGGTCCATTTAATGTTCAAAGAAGCCCAAAATAGTTGCATCCACCTAACTCCCTAGATTCGCCCTCAAAATCAACCCTTAAGCACACAAAAAATCATTAAAAATTCCCAAACTTCGAGACCTAAGATTGTATAATTCCAAATGTGTCCATTTAATACCCAAAAAGACCAAAAACAGTTTCATCCAACTAACCCTCTAGGTTCACCCTTAAAATCAACCCCTGAGGTTATGGTTGATATTAAGGGTGAACCTAAGTGATTAGGTGGATAAAAACTTTTTTGGGCGTCTTTCGACATTAAATGAACCAAGTCTGAACGACAAAATTTTCGGTCTCGAAATTAGGAGGATTACAATAATTATTTTTGTACTTAGGGGTTGATTTTGAGGGTAAACCTAGGAAGTTAAGTGGGTGAAACTGTTTTAGGCCTCTTTTAACATTATATGAACCCATTTGAAATGATAAAATTTTAGTTCTAGAAGTTAGGAAAATTGCTATGATTTTTTTTTGTTTTTAGGGGATGATTTGGGGCTGATCCTAGTGTGGCAGGGGGTTGAAACTGTTGTGTATGTCTTTTAACATCGAAGAAAACCTTTTAGCGCGATCAGATTCAATCCTTTTTACAAAAAAAATTACTATTCATTGGCGTAAACGTTGAAAACTTTAGTTTCATCAAAATTCTTCAGGCGTACCAACCAAAAAGACGTAAAAGTTGAAAACTTCAGTTTCATGAATTTTTGCGAAAAAAAATGATCTTACCTTTAGTTCCCTTTTTCAACCTTAATCTAGTGATGAGTTATAACACATGATACGTACCTGAAACAAAAAAATAAAACTCATTGTTAAAAATCTGGTTTAAAATATAATATCAGCAGAATATATGAGATTATCGCTGGCTATTCACAGGTGAAGTAAATATGGCAAAAAATTGATAGAAAATCATTTTTTCTCCTTTTTTCTTCTCTCGGTTTTCTTCGCAGATATTTATTTATAGTTTGAAGTCCTCAAATGGTTGAATCAGAACAATCGACACGTCAGTTCTCTTTCTGAACGAATCTAGTTACATACTTGGGTGCACTCCCACCAATCGATTTGCTCCTTCATCAAGGGTGATAAGCTCTCTGGCACTTGATCGCCTGACCTACTGTCTCCGGCCTCGTGTGCTTCTACTACTATTGAAACTTCACCGAGAGTCTACTTATTCCCTGAAAACCCAACAGCCCGGTTTACAGTGGCTAATTTAAAACCACAAACTCGTCGAAGTTGAACTTGGCTCTACTAAAAGTATTATATTATATATATTATATCATCAATTTCAAGGGAGTTGCAATCACTTAAAAGTTAAAAATCTCTCGAGACGCTTTTTTTCATCCAATAACGACACGGCCGCAGCTCGTCCGTTTTTATTTTTCATTAAATAACATCCGCTTCCTTCAAATCGGAACGTTACATTACCGTGATTAATGTTAGTTTAATTAGCTGATTACTGCTTTCATGTCTCGTCCACCAGGCGCATAAATATTCCCTAAACATTTATCCTAAATTTTATTTGGTCGAAAATCAAGTTATATTTTACGTTTATTTAGGGTTGCCAGAATGCTAGATGAGTGATGGGTAGAAGTAGTAATAGTAGAATGAAAAAGTAGTAAAAAGAAGTGAAAAGTGGTAAGTGCCATGGTTGTTGATGAGAGGCGGGGTGGGGTGTAGGTATTTTGTAACGACCCAACCCTGGTTTCCGTAGGATTCTATATTTCTATGGAAAGCAGGATTGGGCCGTTACAAAACACCTGCGTCTCACCCCGCATCACATCAAAAACCAGGACGCTTACTATTTTTCACATCTTTTTACCACTTTCTTATCTATGGAAATCAGGGTTGGGTCGTTACAAAGTAGAAGAAGGCATCGTTGAAGATTACTTTACCCCCTCCACTCGAGATAGTCCTCCTGTTTATTTCAGTTAGTATTCAAGTTAATTTTGATATTCCCGAATAAGCATACTAATATTAATTATTATTAGCATACTAGTATTCATTTATTCCAATTGCCATTTGTCATAATCTTCACTCTTCCGAATCTTAATGTGACTGAAATTGCATTTGGTATACTACCAATCCATCATAACAATAATCGCACGAAATTCAAAAATAGCCAATCAGAATTTTTCACTCGAATTTGAAATAATTCTGATTGGTCATTTTTGAATTTCCCGCCTTTATTGTTATGATGGATTTGTAGTATGACAAATGCAATTTCGGTCACATGCAGGGTTCGGTAAGTAAAATACCTTAGGAAATTACATGGTTTTTTATTTACAGTAATTTACGTGTGTATATTAGTGGAAAACACCAAATTCATATAGAGTGGGGAGTTTTCTACAGATTTACGTAAAATACGTAATTTACCATAAGTAGAAAACCATATATAAAGGTGCAGTCCCATGTCGGCAAAAAACGCAAAACAGAAAGCAGAAAATCATTAGAGTAAATAAGAGAGGAAATCTGCCTGTCTCTTTCACTCTTATGATTTTCTGCTTTCTGCTTTGCGTTTTCTGCCGACATGGGACGGCACCATAATTCGTAAAAAATTTCGAGTGACGCGTCAGCGCAGAACCCTATAGTCACATGTCATATTAAGATTCGTGAAGTGTGAGGATTATGACAAATGTCGATCGAAGTGAATGAATATTAGGTTATATGCTTATTCGGGAATATCAAAATTAAGTTGAATACTAACTCTAATAAACGAAAAATATGAAAAATGTGAATTCGTGCAAATGAAAATTAGGCTACTTGGTTATAAGAGAAAATGAAAATTATGCCAAATAACAATTCGATATAGTAAAAAATATAGTAAACAGCACTTAGGACAAATAGATATTATGTCAGTTTTGACAATTCGGATTGATTCGGATAAATAAAAATTATGGTAAATAGGTGTTCACAAAAATCCTCAATAATAAAAATAGGAAAATGGTCTTTTATAGTTTCACCAGGAAATATATGAAGACGGGACTAGCTTATGTAAGAATGCCTTCGAGAGTTGAACTTTCGAGATTATAAATTCAATCTTCCGGATTTGGTAGAGAGTGCGACTGAAGTTATTAGGAAAACTTCGGATTCACCCTCGGGCCATCATATCGATTTATGTACCTTAGAGGGGTTGAAATTCGGGATACCATATCTTTCGGGATTTGTTGGTGAATTCGCGAATAGATTTAGAACTCGCCCACGTAATTTTTTCTGAAAGATATACATGCCAGATAAAAATCTAATAGCTGTATTGTTTTCAGCAACGGTTTTTCTTCTGATATCTCTAGACGATTCTCATTTTTTGGAAAGCTTCTGAAGCAAACATGTTGAATAACAAAGTCACAAAAGTTCATTGTTCTCGAAAAATCCGAGTAATTCCGCCACAATGGTACTTGATATCCTAAATTTTATTCTGCTTCCCTAGCGAAAGCTTCGGATTAAAATTCATTCCGAATCAATCCAAATTATTCCGGAATTTGTATACGAACCGAACAGTTTCATTCCGATCTAATCCGAAGGAAGTTTTCAATCCGAATTAATCCAAAACCGTTTCAAAAGCAATCCGAACTTTAATCCGAATGAATCCGCCAATCCGGTCATTCAAAACTTTCAATCCGAATGAATACGAAATAATCCGGTCTATCCGAATCAACCTGAATGATTTCGAAGAATTCGGATTTATCCGGATTAAAGGTTTGGATTGATTTTGAATGGACTTCGGATTAATGCGTATTGAAAACTTCCTTCGGACTAGATCGGAATGAAACCGATTGGTTCGGATACAAATTGATACGTAACATGGAGATTGGAGAAAGACATCTGCACGTGCACTTTGCTTTCTTGGTACACCTTTTTGGACTACAGGAGAACAGATAACTCGACTGATTATCGTTCGGGTATAAAATTACGATACAGAATATTCAATGCAAACATGTGACATGTGGATTTATGTGCCACGCGCGTTGCTAGCTATGTGAAAGCACCAAGTGTATTCGGTATTGGAGAACGTTAGTGTCTCCTTAGGACACAAAGGAAAATCTGAGGATTACGTAAGATATAGCCGGTTGCTCAGACTTACCGCAACCTACATACTTTTGAATTTTATAAGTCTTTATTAATTTTACCAACACTATCAACCCTAGCGAAAGCTTCGGATTGAAATTCATGCCGATGCAATCCGAATCATTTCGGAATTTGTATAAGAACTAAACAGTTTCATTCCGATCTAATCTGAAGGAAATTTTCAATTCAAATTAATCCGAAGCCCATTCAAAATTAATACGAACCTTTAATCTGAATGAATCCGCCAATCCAAATAAATCCGGTCAATCCGAATGAATCCAAATTTTTCGAAATCATTCGGATTAATTTAGATAGACCGGATTAATTCGGATTCATTGGAATTGAAAGTCCTGATTGACCGGATTCATTCCGATTATTTTTGGATTCATTCGGATTGATCGAATTTATTTAGATTTAAAGTTCGGATTGGCGGATTCATTCGTATTAAAGGTTCGGACTGACGTTGAACGTTGTCCTGATTAAAAACCTCCTTTCAATCCGAATTAATCCGAAACCCATTCAAAAACAATCCGAACCTTATTCCGATTGAATCCGTCAATCGGAATTAATCCGGTAAATGCGAATGAATCCGAATTTTTCGGAATCATTCGGATTAAGTCGGATAGACCTGATTAATTCTGATTTATTGTAATTAAAAACCCTGATTGGCCGCATTCATTCGGATTGAAAATTCGGATTAGTTCGGATTAAACGATTCGAATTGATTCGCAATTAATTTGAATTTTTTTTACGGAAAGAAATTTGAGTAAGACTTTATTGCGTAAGATATCATCGAATACCCAGACCTACCTCAACCCACGTAGGAGCATTTTTGAGTATAGGGAATTCTAGGCACTTGATGTGTCATTCTTGATTCGCGACATGTATTTAAATTATTGCCAGACGTTGAAGGATTTGTCGAAATTCTAATCTCGTAGACGATCTATTTTATACACTGATATCTCGGGCTTTATTACTTCTATCTATTTACGAATAGCAAACCGGATTTTCTCTTTTAATTCCCTTCTGAATGTGCAATAAAGTGTGGCAGGACTTTGAATTCAGTTTGACAAACGAAATTGAGTTCAAACCGGTAAAAAAGAACCGATTGAAATACTGCTTTAGTGAATTCAACATAGATTCTGATTTCAAGAATTTAAAAGATAAATAAGTAGAGTTTGTAATTATAAAATAAATAAACTCTGTGCTAAATTTTAAATAGGAAATTTCCTATCAATTTAAGAATGCGGATTCACGACAGACTCAGATCCCTTTAAAAAATGTTAAACCCATAATCTTAAAAAAAATAATTCTTATGAGAAAGATAATTGTAGAAAAAAAAATAAACACGGTGCTGTCATCTTCAAGGTGGAGAGTTCCTCGACGAATGATAACGCGTCGATAAAGTAGCTAGCTTGATGTCTAGGGAGCTTAAGAAAAAGGCAGAGCTCTGTGTTACCATTTGGACCGGAAGATGGAGCCACGATTTAAAGCCGGAGCGCTCAAAGAAGAGAATGATTTTATTGCCTACTCGGCACCCAAACAAAACTCCTTTGCGGTTTTACAGTTCAGGCTCCTGGCTCTTCCTATTACTTGCCAATTACACCTGAGACTACTGTTCGAACGCAATGCCTTCTATTCAAAGGTAAATAAACTTCAAAATTCTTCAAAACGATTTCCAGCAGAAATGTAAAGTTTTTTTCCGTTGATTTTTGATTTCAGCGATGAAAATATTTCAAGACCATCTTATTCAGTCTATTTTGATTCCGACCACGAAGAAAGGCACAAATCATTCGACTAACCGCGAAAAATGTAAATTCTCCGAGTCTTACCCTCGCTTGCGGTCCTAAGCGTTAAAGTACTCGGGTGCAAAGTGAGAAAATCGGTCGACAAAGCGCCAAGGCAACTATATTTAACTTTCCAGCATGGAATGTGGATACAGCTTCGAAATGGTTTGTTTGTCCACGCTTTATCTCACTTGCCGTAAAATCCAGACTAGAATTCTATCCCTAAACTCTAAACCCATTCTGGACTCGAAACTCACCTCAAATCTATATTCACATATCCAGATTTCAAACTCTGTCCCCGATGACTAATGGTTTTCTTCTCTTTCCTAAGAAAACGAGCTCAATGAACTTTTCGAAATTTTTTTCTCCAATTAACGATGCTGGAGCCAAGTTCTAATCTACAAATCCGATTTCTTCATTTTACTCAAGAAATATTAAATTTGGAATTCTTTATTTATTTATAATTTTCGTTGAGTAAAATGGAGAAAGGAATTTTAATCTCAACACTTGGGTCCAACGTCCTTAAGACTATCGGCTACTTTAAAATTCGATCCTTTTAAATATTTCATCACCTCTCGATCAGTTAATTTAAAAGTAGCCTCCCGAGCTGAAATCCGAAGGCTAAACGGTTCATTTCCTCGCGGAAATAGGAACCGGAACCGAATTACGTGAATGTAAAATTTCGAACAGGTCATCACGAGTGACCTCGTCGGCTCGTCTAATTTGCAAGATCATTGCACGTTTTCGGGATGTTTCCTGGTTTTGAACACGTAGGATCTACAATTGTACAATACAATGTAAAATGTAAATCTTGATGGAGAGAACGGAGAGAGCACGAGGGGAGAAAAGGAGGAAAGCAAAAGATAGAAGTTACGAGATAGAGCTTCGACAATGATATCTCGACCTGAAATCTTTGGGATGGCCATGTCTGTCGGTGAGACGAAACAGGATGATTTATGGTCATTCAAGTACGGGCCATTTTAACCCTCGTTACCCATTCTACACCATCCCCATCAATACACGATCATCCAACGCTGACCAGCCAAACCCATTCATTGTCAGAATTGTACGGGAGCCTTCTGATTTATTCGATTGAATTTTTCACCTAATGAAAACCCTATAGATTACACAATAGTGATCAATGTGCTCATTCTAGTCTGACAGGGAAAAATTAACGCAACTTCACCTAATGCAGGTCCTTAGAGTCCATTTACATAATAGCGTCTCTTTAGTCACCTCCAATCTTTCGAATCATTTGTAAAATAAATTTATATTGAGAGAAGCATTCTATTCCCAATAAAGAGTTGAATTGACCTTGAATTCTGGATTCAAAACGCTTCTTGGCAGCAAATTTTAGTACTTTTTAATACTTTTCAATCTGACCTTTTTTGCACTGTTAGAACTGTTAGAGACAATTTCGTGTGGTTTTGCTTTAAACTTTATTGGAAATTAAAAGAGTGGATTGAACTACAACTTTTTGTACTCTAGTTATCGAGCTCCCCCCACCATGGATCTATTTCCAGTTGCTGTACTGTCGGAAAGATCCGACAACGTATTTTAAGGGATTTTAAAGTTTTTCGTGGAATTATAAAGGATTTTAAAAGAAACTTGTAAGAATTTTAAGAGATTTTAAGGAATTATAAATATTATCGTGGAATTTAAAAGGATTTTAAAATGATTGTAAAAATTTTAAGACATTTTAATTATTTTAAAGTGAGTTTAATGAATTTAAAGGGATTTTAATGTTCCTCGTGGAATTTCAGAAGAATTTATGAGATTTTTGTATTTTTAAAGATTTTGTCAAATTTTAGGAAATTTTGAAGTTTTCAAAAAAATTTTTAAAGATTTCTACATATTTTTACGTATTTTAAGGGATTTTAAAGTTTTTCGTGGATAACATAAAGGATTTTAAGAAACTTATAAGAATTTAAAGAATTAAAATTTAAAAGGAATTTAAAAAGATGAGAAGAGATTTGTGTAATATTTAAAAGATTCAGTTAGATTTCAAAGGACACCTCATGAAGTTTTAAGAGATTTTTAAGAAAGTTTAGGGAATTCGAAGAATTTTAAGGAATTTTAAAGTTCCTTGTGGCAGTTTAAAGGATTTAAAAATGTTTGTAAGAATTTAAAGAAATTTTGATTTTTTCAAGTAATTTTAAGAGATGTTAAGGTTCCTCGTGGAATTTTAAAGCATATCACGAGATTTTTGTGATTTTCTAAAGATTTTGTGGGATTTTGAGAAGTTTTCCAAAATTTTTAAAGTTTTTTTTACGTATTTTAAGGGATTTAACAATTTTTCTGGTAATTATAAAGGATTTTGAGTAACTTGTAAGAATTTTAAGAGATTTTAAGGAATTATAAATATTCTCGTGGAATTAAAAAAGATTTTAAAATTATTGTAAAAATTTTAAGACATTTTGATTATTTTAAAGTGAGTTTAATAAATTTAAAGGGATTTTAATGTTCCTCGTGGAATTTCAGAAGAATTTATATTTTTGTATTTTTAAAGATTTTGTCAAATTTTAGAGAATTTTGAAAAGTTTTTAAAAATTTTAAAAGATTTCTACATATTTTAAGGGATTTTAAAGTTTTTCGTGGATAACATAAAGGATTTTGAGAAACTTGTAAGAATTTAGGGAATTCAAATTTAAAAGGAATTTAAAAGGATGAGAAGAGATTTGTGTAATATTTAAAAGATTCAGTTTAATTTTAAAGGACCTCATGAAGTTTTAAGAGATTTTTTATAAAGTTCAAGGAATTCAAAGAATTTTAAGGAATTTTAAAGTTTCTTGTGGAAGTTTAAAGGACTTTAAAAAGTTTGTAAGAATTAAAAGAAATTTTGGTTTTTTAAAGTAATTTTAAGAGATGTTAAGGTTCCTCGTGGAATTTTAAAGGATTTTAACATATTTTTATTTTTTAACAGTGATTTTAAGGGTTTTTATTGAAATGTTAAAGAATCGATTCTTTAACATTTCAATAAAAACGTTATAACGAAACGAAATGTTAAAGAATAGATTCTTTGACATTTCAATAAAAACCCTTAAAATCATTATTGTTAAAAAATAAAAATTTCTTAAAATCTTGTGAGATCTCACAAAATTTTGATGATTCATAAAAGATTTTGTAAAATTTTAGGGAATTTTGAAATCTTTTCAAGAATTTTAAGAGATCTTTACCTATTTTAAGAGATTTAAAAGTTTTTCGTGGAATTATAAAGAATTCTAAGAAGCTTATAAAAATTTTATCCTCATGGAAGTAAAACAAATTTCAGAAATTATTTTCTTGGGAAAAATTAATGCAACTTCACCTAATGCAGGTCCTTAGAGTCCATTTACATAATAGCGTCTCTTTAGTCACCTTCAATCTTTCAAATCATTTGTAAAAGAAATTTCTATTGAGAGAAGCATTCTGTTCCCAATAAAGAGTTGAAGTGACCTTGAATTCTGGATTCAAATAACTTCTTGGCACTAAATGTTAATACTTTTTAATAATTTTCAATCTGACCTTTTTTGCACTGTTAGAACTGGTAGAGACAGTTTCGTGTGTTTTTGCTTTAATCTTTATTGGAGATTAAAAGAGTGGATTGAACTATAACTTTTTGTACTCTAGTTATCGAACTCCCCCCACCACGAGTCCATTTCCAGTTGCCGTACTGTCGGAAAGATCCGAAGACACCCGAAGAGGTTCGACGACTCCCGCAGATGATCGAAGAAACGGTGAGTTGAGCAAATTCAATTAAAGCTTGATTAACGAGATTAATTCGTTTCTACAAATATTTGTACAATATTGTAAACTTTCTATACAATGTTAAAGTAAAAGTGTGGCAAAGTTACAAAAATTTCTAATATTGCAGGAAGGTCCTTTCAGCTGATTGAGCTAATGCAAGATTGATGAGGTGTCTAATTGGTCGATCCCTAATCGATGAAGATGGACATCATCAGTAAAACATCGTCGTGTAGGTCTAACGCTACTTTCCAAGACCCTTCACGATGATCTCCTGATCAGATATGGGATATGGTACCACGCCTACGATTGTCTCGACTCGAGGATCCGGAAAATATGGCAAACAGCAGGAAAGTTACAAGGTGCGTCTCTTCTTTACAACGAGCGATTTGTTCCTGTCGTCGTTAATTGTACCAACAATACTATTAACGAGAAACCCACTCAACCAAACAAAGAAAGTATTATAAAAGTCTTCTTGACAAACACAATTGGTAGATGTGGTCCAATAGACAAAATTGAGGGACCATTGTTTACTCGAGGAAGATAAAATGGACTTTCTTTCCACGACCGGTGAAAACTCAAATCTCAGGGAAAAATTGCCGCCGTTTTATCAAAGATGAACTATTTTTTTCATGGACGAAAATAAAACTTTAATGATTTCCGTGAGCGGAGAGATCATTAGGAAAATGTTCTTGTGATATGCAAATGTGTGCTTACGTGGGAGAATCGATATAAAAGCTTTGGTGGTCGTGACTCGTTTGGACTTGTTCTGACTGAGAAAGAAAGTACTAGGCATGAAAAACGCAGAATAGAATCGAGATGATGAGACAGCAAAATAAAAAGACTGAAAGAAATAGGACCACATTTCTTTTTCCATAGAAAGCTTCGTGTCGGAAAGCCTTGAGTGTTCCATGAATATAAGAGAAAATAGATTTCGAAATATTCTAAAGATCTATAGAAATAAGAATTTCAAGAGTATTTTTAGTCGACGTAGGCTACCAAATTCAGAAAATTAAATAAAGTGAAGGGTTGAAATTCAAATTGGAATACGAAATTTGAGATCTGCCTTCCAGAAAGCAGACTCCCTACTTATACCGCATTGCCGTATATCGATTCTAATTTAGCCTTTGCAGCTGCGTTTGGCTTTTACCTTCCTGAAATAAGAAATCACTGTAATTGAAATTCGGTCTGACGTCGAGGGATTGTTGTGGTTTTTGAGCGTTTCACGGCTCATGGAATTTGACAATACCACCGCTGCCACCAGTTATTTATTACGAAGGAGGGAATGAAGATTATTTATATTTTTAATTGACTCGTTCGTAAAATAAATCTTTTCTAGAAAATTCTTTACTTATGCTGGACTTATGCTTAAAATCTGGACTTATGCTTTTGATCAGAAGGAAAAATGACACCTGGATAGATCCCTTGGTGCTAATTTGTCGAACCTACTAGCTAAGTGATATCGCGATCGACATTTGAGAGAACACGGGATTAGGAAGAGCGACAGGTGGTCACGATAAGATTTTGTGTTGTCATGGATGTTGACAAAGAATGATCCAGCAGGATCCATATCTATTGTTGAGATCTATAACTCACAGATCACTATACATCTTTCGTGACCTAACGGCGTATTTGACCATCTTGAATTCATTGTAGATTGTATAACCGTCTCTAAATTGGACTGTCCTTTTTGAAGTCGTTTTCATTATCAGAGGGCAAAAAGGATGTCGATCTTATCTCCAATTTCTCTGGAAATTTCCTACAATGCTTTCGTCAACTTTCCTCAATGAAAGATGACAGTTTATGAATCACTGTTCCATGATATTAATTTTAATCTCAGATAAGGCTTAAGCTCCAGGGCTGAAAGGTTGCATATCGAATTTTTTTCACTGGACTTATTGGAAATTCCATGAATGTTTTAAGATCAAAGTCTTTGCAAACCCCTAAAACTTAAAATCTTTTTAAATCACTCCAAAGTGACAGAAAACTGGAATTTAAGGGAAAAATAAAATAAAGAGTTAAATGGTATATAAAATACTACTCTCATTAATTCCAGCGAGAAGGGACTGACGTGAAAATAAATGTCGGAAGGGGTTTCGATTTAGCTTCCAGAAAACTATAAACAATCTTTAAAGCCGGATATACATGCAAGGGAAGTCTTGGGTGAATACATCCCGGGAGTCTATTATTAGTTGAAGTTTCCTTGACTCGACTAAATTCGAGAGAGAATATTTGGTTCGATTTTAGCCTCTGCATCGGATTTCCCGAGACCCACCCATCTGCACTTTTAAGGCCTTTTCGTATACCTTCTTGTTCATGTCGTGGCTTTTACTTAAAAGGCAGTCGCGATCTTTATCAGACGTGCATCGTACACTTTCGCTCTCTATAAATTCAAGGCGTGACGTACTTTAATATAATGTAGCTCGCTCAAATTACCAAGTATTTCAATTCGAATAGGGAGTGCACCTGACCAGGGAATTTTCACCCTCTTCATATAGATCACTTTGAGCCTTTTTCATTCTAGACACATCCGCTCAGTCTATAAGTAATTGCTCTTCTCCGCTCTTAGTTTCTTTTAATAAGAGGAAATTACGCGAACAAATGAAAAATGCTAATAGCAATTCTCTGAAAAAAGTCCCACGAGGGATGCTTTACATACTGCAGACACATTAACAATTTACTCGGCAAAACTATTGTTGGCTGAAAAAGAAATTCTTCTCTTTATAATTGGTCGAATGTGGCGTTAAAGAAATATTGAAAATATTACAGTCGGAAGTGTCGCTTCAAAGTCAAGGGAAAATTTCAAGGTGGCCAAATGTCAGGGAAGTCAGGGAAAATAAATTTGTCAGGGAAGTCTGGGAAAGTAGAAATTGAAATTTATGCTAACTATGTTATTTATTTCGCATTGAATACATATATAGATTTTATAGTTTATTTAACAGGTTTTAGAAACTTTCCAAAAATTTCGAAGAATTATTAAGAATTTCCAGGCATTCTTTTTGAGATTCTTTGGGTTTCTAATGATTTCAAGAGATTTTTAATAAGTTGAAAAGGTTTTAAGAGGTTTCTAGGAATTTAAAGGAATTAAAAGAGATTTGTATAAGATTTAAAAAGATTTAGTGGAATTTTAAAGGACTTCATGAAGTTTTAAGAGATTTTAAAGAAAATTTAGGGAATTCGAAGAATTTTAAGGAATTTTAAAGTTACTTCAGAAATTTTAAAGGAGTTTAAAAAATTTGTAAGAATTTAACGAAATTTTGATGTTTTAAAGTGATTTTAAGAGATTTTAACGTTCCTTATAGAATTTTAAAGGATTTCACGAGATTTTTGTGATTTTCTAAAGATTTTGTGGAATTTTAGGGAATTTTGAAAATTTTTCAAAAATTTTAAGTCTTTTTTACGTATGTTATGGGATTTTAAAGTTTTTCGTGGAATTATAAAGGATTTTAAGAAACTTGTAAGAATTATAAGAGATTTTAAGGAATTATAAATATTCTCGTGGAATTTGAAAGGATTTTAAATGATTGTAAAAATGTTAAGAAATTTTGATTATTTTAAAGTGAGTTTAATGAATTTAAAGGGATTTTAATGTTCCTCATGGAATTTCAGAAGAATTTATGAAATTTTTGTGTTTTTAAATATTTTGTCAAATTTTAGAGAATTTTGAAAAGTTTTTAAAAATTTAAAAATATTTCTACATATTTTTACGTATTTTAAGGGATTTTAAAGTTTTTCGTGGATAACATAAAGGATTTTAAAAAACATGTAAGAATTTAGGGAATTAAAATTTAAAAGGGATTTAAAGGGATTGGAAGAGATTTGTATAAGATTTAAAAAAATTTATTGGAATTTTAAAGTTCCTTCAGAAATTTTAAAGGATTTTAAGAAACTTGTAAGAATTTAGGGAATTCAAATTTAAAAGAAATTTAAAAGGTTGAGAAGAGATTTGTGTAACATTTAAAAGATTCAGTTGAATTTTAAAGGATCTCATCAAGTTTTAAGAGATTTTTTAGAAAGTTTAGGAAATTCAAAGAATTTTAAGGAATTTTAAAGTTCCTTGTGGAAGTTTAAAGGATTTTAAAAAGTTTGTAGGACTTTAAAGAAATTTTGATTTTTTAAAGTAATTTTAAGAGATTTTAAAGTTCTTCGTGGAATTTTAAAGGATTTTAAGAATCTTGGAAGATTTTAAAGAAATTTTTATTTTTTAACAGTGATTTTAAGGGTTTTAATTGAAATGTTAAAGAATTGATTCTTTGACCTTTCAATAAAAACGTTATAACGATAAATAAAGAATCAATTCTTTAACATTTGAATTAAAACCCTTAAAATCATTATTGTTAAAAAATAAAAATTTCTTTAAATCTTTTGAGATCTCACAAAATTTTGATGCTTTATAAAAGATTTTATAGAATTTTATGGAATTTCAAAATCTTTTCAAGAATTTTAAGAGATCTTTATGTATTTCAAGAGATTTAAAAGTTTTTCGTGGAATTATAAAGAATTTTAAGAAGCTTGTAAAAATTTAATCCTCGTGGAATTAAAACCAAAAATTATTTTTTATTTTTAAAAGAATTTGTGAGGTTTTTGTTTCTAAGAATTTTTATTTAGAGATTTTAATGTATTTTAGGGAATTGCAAAGTTTTCCTTATTGAATTTTCTTGGATTTCACAAGATTTCAGTGAGTTTTAAGGGATTTAAATAAATTTCCAATAATTTTAAGAGATTCTGACGCAATGTAAGAGATATTAAAGTTCCTCGTGAAATTTTGAAAGCTTGTTGGACATTTGAAGAGATTTTTAAGAATTTGAAAAGATCTTGAAATTTTTTCAGGTAGTTAAAGGATTTGAAATGATTTTGAAAACTTTTAAATCAATTAGTGAAAATTTAAGGGCTTTCATGAAATGTTAATGAAGGAATTTCATCGAATTTTAAGATGTTTCTAAGAATTTTAAGAGATTACCAAGATTATCCAAAATTTGAGAGATTTTTACAAATTTCAAGTGGTGTGAAGTGATTTTAAATTTCAAAAGACTTAAAGTGATATTATACGAAATTTTTGAAAAATTTTAATAGTATTTTTACTGAAAATTTGTTCGCATTTTAATACTTTTATATGTCAGGGAAAAGTCAGGGAAATGAAAAAATTGAATCTTGTGGCCACCCTGAATTTATTTCCCAGGAAAGTGATCGAGGCTTTTTATTTTTTAAGCGAGCAAGTGTATCTTGTTGCGTTTCATAAATAATCGACTGCATGCTTTTTTTTCGTAAACTTCCGACATCTCGCGACTGTCGCACTTTCTGTGAACCTAAAACCCGTTATCTTGGCAATGTCTCCGGCAATAACAACGATCGTAAACTACGAATCGAATTATTCCTTAGCACGACATTGTTTCAGGACGGCGGCATTTGACAGTTCTGAATAATCGCGGACTCCGGAGACGTAAAAGTTTTATAGGAAGTGCATATTAATTCCGCGAATAGATATCCGACAATAAATTAAAAAGGATTTAATGAAAGGCGATTCTTGTTCTGAATTCAATTGAGAAGTTTTTAGTCCTCAACATGCAATCAAGTTTTTACTCTGAAAAGTGGAATATTGAGTTACGTGGGTATTCAATTTTAAAGCACCTATAAAGTTGATTGAGTTTGGCTATTAAAGTGCTTTTCATTATATATGTAATATAATCTGAATTTAGTTAAAACTGTAAATTCAAAAGCAAAATAAAGTTCTCTCGAAATTTCAAATTTTCGACTCACCTCCTCGTGATACCATCTCTGTTGAAGAATGGCCCAACATCTTCTGCAGTGGCAAACCTCCTTCTCCTTTTCCCTCTCCCTCTCCCTTGTCAGTTGTGGTGGCGGCGGTGGTACCGGGGGTGGCAAAGGACTGGTAGCAACTTCCAAACTGTCCGAACTCGAATTATGTCTCCTCGGAGGAGTAATATTCGACAAATTCCTCTGATTAGAATTCGCAGAAGCTGGTGCAGCTTGTCTAATTTCACTTGATCTCGCTTTATCATTTCCCGATCGGGAATAAGGCGAAGAAACATAAACATTCATCGAGCACTTGGAGGTCATCGGCTGAGGTTGAGGTCGCAGGAAATCGTCCAGGAGATAAAAACTCTGGGCCCTGTTTGACCTTGTGGATGTCGTTGTTCGGTTCTCCAAAAACCCGTTGGTCTCTCCACCATTTTTCAACTGGCTATCCCTATTTGCAGATTCACGATTATTCACAGAATCGCGAATATTGATTGAATCTCGATTATTTATCGAATCTCGCTTACTTATAGAATCTCGATTATTTATAGAATCTCGATTATTTGTAGCATTCTCAATCCTTTCTTCCTCAATTTCCCGATCAGCCGAATCCTCTTGGAAGAGTCTCCTCCCGACTTTGGATCTTCCATTCGACAAGTTGAACTCGCCGTTTTCCCTGTATTGAGTTTTCGAAATCACTCTTGCAGAATAAGAATGATAAGGATAGGAATTAGTTTCGATTGTAGAAGTGCTCATCATTGAATCTCGATTTTTGTTGTTGTTCTCGCCACCCTCGATCATAGAAGCACTCGCGTTGTGGTAGAAAAAGGTTTGACTTGATCGGGATTGGGTGTCCCCGTTTCCAGCTGGAGTCCTCAGCAAGGCTCCAAGAGATCTCCACTTCCTGTCTTGTCCAGAGCAAGAACTGCTCCACTTCCTCTCGCTTCGTTCTGGCGATGTTACTGCAGAATTTACAGACCATTTGCGTTCCTTGGTTGGAGAAGTGACGCTACCATGTGGCTGGGCCATGTTGCTGGGCCATCTTCTTTCTCGAGACGGTGATGCTGTTGTTGTGGAAGCTGTGGTTGTTGAATTTATTACACTTGACCACTTTCTTTCGGATGAGGATGAAGAGTTTGAGGTGACGTTCGGATCCTCTCGCTGTTTGGTCTTCCACCAGGAGGACGTGGAAGCTGTAAAAAGAACGAGAGCACCTCTCAGAGGATTTTGGTTTTTGGAGGACTCTCGACTTTTTTCATCCTTTGATTGATAGTGGTAGCTTCCGATTTCTCGGTCACTTAAGGTCGTTTCTTTTTCTCTTTCTTCGTCGTGGAGAAGAATTGCATTAGTGCTTCGGAGTCTAGGCCTGATTCTAACGAATCCGTAGTCGTTGGAGTCAACATAAGGATGATCAGTGGCAAGAGTCACGTCTCGGTTTTTAGACTCGGAATGACTCCCGATTTGGGTCTGATGATGTTGAAGTGAGCTTAGACCACTGTATTGATGAGTGCTAAGTTGGAGGCTTGGTTGTTGTGGCAAGGTTGAAGTTCGAGCTCTGTGACCTTCACTGGAGCTCCTTTGCAGACATGAAAAACTGGCGGAGTGTCGAAGGCTCGAGGGCGGATTGCTGGGTTGACTAACCCCCAACATTGTTTTTCAATCTTAAAAATTGTTCAGTTTATTTTTCAAAACTAGGTTCTCAGTTTTCGGCAGTGAGATCTCAGTCTTTTGTTGAAGAATTGGAAGGAGCAGATCGAGTTTCTTCTGCTTGTCATTTTTTTCAGCTCGATGAGTTCTGGAACAGAAAGAAAGGACGAGGGTAGGGAATAGCAACGTAAAAAGAAGACTACGAGTAGCGATGAGGATGATATAAATAAAACCAGATGTTTGAGAGTTCTGATTGTTAAATGAACTCACAGAGTGAAATGAATAGAGAACAAAAATGAAAGGTTAATTCATTTCCAAGATGGGCAATGTTCCTTTTTTGTAATAGTGTTCCGGGAACTTTATCGACTCTTGGAAAGCCTTTCAGTTTTACTCACAATCAGCACAAACTTATCAGAAGCTTAGAGAACTAGAATTGTGTTTGCGATGAAAAAAGGAATTCCTTACATGACCGAGTGAATGAGACAATGAGACTAGTAAGAAGCTTGGGAGATCTCGGCAAGATAATAAAAATAAAAGGATTCCAGGTTCTACCGGGTGTCGCTGGAGTTCGAGTAACCACGAAACAATTAATTGCTAAATCCATTTCCTAATTAGCCGAGTCTAGACGCTAATTAACTTCAATTATGAATTGAAATTACTCAAATTAGCATAATGCCCACAGCCTACATGTCGGTAGTGCAGAACAGGGAGTGCTCGTCTCAGTGTCAGCAGTTGAGGCTGCTCACTCTTATCTTATTAAATTTTAATTTTTAATTTTATTCAATAGTATTGAATAATTTGGTGATGATTTGGTAATTTTTCCAGGTGGCTGAGCAATCATGAAATCAAGGTTAGGACTGGATGGCTTATGAAAATCGTGGTTAGGCCGGGAAAATCTTTAGTCCTATTCTATTTTGATTAGAGAAAGATTGTATGAACGTGATAAAGGAGAATAACGGCTGCGGTAAAGAGTTCTGAAATCCCGTTCCCGAGAGGCCAATTTATTGCTATCCTCATTACGAGTCGTTATTGTTGCAACAGCCGATTGGTTTCGCAATAATGAGGTGAACTTTTAAGCCTGCGAACGGCCTTGCCTTTTGCATACGCCGGCAGGGTACGTACACACCGTGTGGGTGTCACTTACGTATCTGCCTTGAAAACCTTTTACCATTTTGCACCTACATAGACACAAAGTAGACGGTTGCCAGGTGCTGCCATAAAACGAGAAAGCCTCTCTGAAAGACTCGTTGTAAATCTAACTCAATCTCGTTACATCTCCAGATTCAGTTCCCATGCTTAATATTCATAAAAAATTATTTAAATCCTCTACCCACGAATTTTATTTGTATTCATTTCGCTGTATGATTTAGAGAATTCCATGAAAAATAGGTAAGGAATTTTTTTCTCGTCATATTGGTAAAACTCTACTAATTTCCTGGTTTAAAAAGGGAATTGCAAAAACAAAGGTAAGTTTGCAAAAAAAATTTTTTCCTCTTCATTTTGCTGTACTTACTCCCTGTTTAACAAGGGAGTAGTGAAGAACATATTTATAGATTTGCAAACATTTTTGCTAATTGGAACAAAAAATCCATCTTGATAAAATATTGCTATTGTATTATAAATTACTTTTGATCGCGAAAATAAACCGGGGGCGTAAAATTAATCGGAACGGTCATGGACGGATAATTACGTTTGGCAGAGAAATAAGTCTAACCCCTATCGGGAAGGTATCGTAAATAATTACATCTTGGGCGAAAGGGTTGAGGCTTCGTGGCTACTATCGCCCAAGGCAAAAATCCGGGTTTTAACTGGCGCTCAAAGACCAGTTAAGTGTCCAGCAATCACGATAATGCTTGCGAAATCACCGGTGTCGGACTAAGGTTTTTTTTTATTTTCATAACTGATATCATTCATACAGCTGGATAAAGTCCTTCACAATTCATTCACCGGAAAAAAAGTTCGAATAATTAGAATAAGAATAGGCCAATGTAATTGTACTCGCTCTGGATACTTCGAATCAGTTCCTTGATTTAATTATCTTAAATCCTCAGGCGGAACTTACTGCTCAGCCGACACGTGCGAAATCGCTAAACCTGCACTGAAAACTTTGCATTTCTCTCAGAATTAACTTTCGAAGCTTCATTACTCACGACTGCTTTTCGCGACAGGCGATCGCATGCCGGAATCGAATTTGGCCGCAAATCAAAATTCCTTTTGAAAAAGGAAGAATTTTATTCACATTGGCGATGACTTTATAAGAGAAGTTTCTAGAAATTGTAAATTTTAAATTCTCTGATTTACGTCTGTTAATTTTTGATTTATTATTCTGCAATCGATACGAGGCTCGATACAAAAAAAAAAAAAAAAACGGAAACAAGCGCCCACAGTTTTTGCCTTTTTTTGTGGCCCAAGTTTTCTGATTGAGTCGATTAGAAATTTGATTTAGAGTTCGTATTTCCATGACGGAATTGCGTGCTGAAAGTTATACGATGGGTGATAACTAGAGCAACACAATATTTAACGAATCGATTTTTCAGAAGTCGGTTAAACAAAACACATCGTGACATTCGAATTATCCTTTATTTAGAAATGTATTTCTTTTTCAAGGAATTGAATAGATTATTAGTCGAGATTAACTGTGGTTAAACTGTTGAAACTTTGCATCGTGCTAACTCAAGGAGGTTTTGGAAAAGAGTCACGTGAACTCAGAGGCACGCTTCTCGGTTTGAATTTTTCGAATGAAGGATAATTATACTCGGCTAGGTCGAGGTAATTAGGAACTATAAAGATAAACTAATGCAGGAAGAAGTGCAATTAGCAAGACATGCCGAGGAAGACTCGTGGGTTGTGTCTCTACAGGGTCTCGTATTAAATTTAGCAGAACAAATAATATTTAATTCAAGGTTCTGATACTTTCTTTATACATAATTTTACAATTAAGGAAGAATTTCTTGTGAATTTTGATTAGATTATAGATTGAAATAGAGGAAAGACTTTTTTATTTTTTTGAAGAAATAATTTTTTAAGAAATTGGAGCCACCCTGTAGGGACGACCATCGAGCGATGGGACCCGATACTGTCTTTCCTTCAGTCACGCAATGCAGAAATATTAAAATTCCGTGCCAGAGTGTGATATCGTTCGAATGCTTTGAAACTCGTCCGGGATGCTATTTGTCTCATTGAAACCCGATGCTTTTGTGATCTTTTCTAATAATTTATTTCCTGAAGTTTGAGTCACAGAAATCAATTCCAAGCCAGGAAGAATATAAGGAAGTGAATGAATAGGGCCAATTTCTTTTCATAAAAGGAAAATACAACTTAGATAATAATTTGGGATTATTACCTCGAAATTAGAAATTATGTTCAAGCGTGGCTTTGCTATTCGGAAAACGGGAAATTTAGATCAAATTTTAAAGATTGGATGATAGAAAAGAGATCAAAAAGCAGAATGTAATCGAGGAGAAAATTAATCAAGGTGAAATCAGAAAATAATTCGAAATGCGAGTAAACACATCAACAGAATTTATTGAATGGGAGCATTGGCCTCCCCTGGCATCACGTGCAACCCCCTCGGTGCAGGTAAACGTCCTCCACAAAAAAAGAAAATAATTTGCATCGGTGAAATCGATATCGTCTTCATATACAAGTTTATCAGCCTTTCAACACATTTCGCATCTATTCTTGGATTAATAGACCCAGAAATAATAATTCAAACATAAAAGAGAGAATTCCGGGTTTAATTATTTTAATTAATAGATTCTTTTACACAGAGACGAACTCTCGTAAAATTTTTCCAGTGATTCATTTTGATAAAGTTCTCTTTTAATTAAAAACCTTCATGAAAATTTCATTAATTAAAAATATAACGAAATGCAGAAAGTGGATGAAAAAAGCGATGTCGGGATATAGGTGAATCTTCCTAGTTTTATGCAATAATTGCTTCCTGCTCATTTTTTTTTGTAGCTCGTTAATTTTTAACGAAAAGAAAATGCATGAATGATGATATCGACTTCGTAACGCGACTTGGACTTCTTTTTTCGCAAGTGCATTATCCCTTAGACGAACGATTGGTTTGTTAGTAATGCACGCTTTCTCTAATAAATTAAAACAAGTGTTAATACGCCAGGCGATTAAAGCGGACTCGCGAGCTGCGATTTAGAAATCCACGTAAGCAGAGCGTACTATCCGTTAGAAAATATCCAGATATGTGCGAGGAGGTAGCCGTGAAAAGTATTCATGTGAGTCGCACGATAACCTCCTCATTAGAGAAATAGATTGCGAAAAGCGGAATTTGCGAAATTCTACGTCGAAGTCACTTTATAGTCTTCTCCGTCTTCCCATCTTAAGCCTCGGTTTAAATTACAAGTTTATTAGCTTCAATTTACGTTGAATTGGTTGAAGTTTTCAGCTTTCTGGTTGAAGATAACTCACGGCTCATTGCGAAAATATGAAACTGAAGTTTTTAACGTTTACGTCAACGAAAAGATATTTTTTGTAGAAAGAACGAGACATAAAATCTGATTATGCTAAATAGTTTCATTCGATATCAAAAGATGAACAAAACAGTTTCAACCCCCCAACCACACTAGGATCACCTTCAAATCCTCCCCTAAGTATAAAAAAATCATAATTCTCTTAACTTCAAGACTTAAAATTTTATTCTTTTAAATAGTTCCAGTTAACGCTCAAAGAAGCTCAAAATAGTTTGATCCACTTAAGCCCCTAGGTTCAACCTCGAAATACATCCCTGAGTACAAAAAAAAATCATTAAAAATCCTCAAAGAACCCAAAACACATTTTAAATGATAAAATTTTAGGTCTGGAATTTTGGGAATTTTTAATGATTTTTTTAGTGATTAGGGGTTGATTTTGAGGGTGAACCTCGGGTTTTAGGTGGATGAAACTGTTTTCGACTTCTTTACACATTAAATGAACCCATTTAGAACGATAAAATTTTAGGTCTCGAAGTTTGGTGATTTTTAATCATTTTTGTAGTATTTAGGGGTTGATTTTGAGGGTGAAACAAGGGGGTTAAGTGAATGAAACTGTTTTGAGCTTCTTTAGACATTAGATGCACTTATTTAGAACAGTAAAATTTTAGGTATCGAACTTTGGGGATTTTTAATGATTTTTTGTACTTAGGGGTTGATTTTGAGGGTGAAACTAGGGGGTTAAGTGGATGAAACTGTTTTGAGCTTCTTTAGATATTAGATTGACCCATTAGAACAATAAAATTTTAGGTATCAATTTTTGGGGTTTTTAATGAATTTTTTTGTGCTTAGGGGTTGATTTTGAGGGTGAAACTAGGGGGTAAAGTGGATGAAACTGTTTTTGGCCTTTCTTAACATTATACGAACCCATTTGAAATGATAAAATTCTAAGTTTCGAACTTAAGGGAATTACAATGATTTTTTTCTACTTAGGGGTTGATTTTAAGGGTGTACCTCAGGGATTAGGCAGATAAAACTATTTTTATCTTCTTTGGACATTGAATGAAACTATGGAAACAAATAAAATGTCAAGTCTCGAAGTTACGCGAATTGCTATGATTTTTTACGTATTTAGGGGATGATTTGGGGATGATCTTAGAATGATAAAGGGTTGAAACTCTTCAATGTGTCTTTTGACATCGAATGGAACCATTTAGCGCAATGAAACTTTACGTCTCGTCCTTTTTACAAAAAAATAAATTTTCATTGACGTAAACATTGACAACTTCAGTTTAATGCGAAAATTGATTTACAATAACAATTGTACGCCAATTGCAAGAGTTATGTACCGAAACCACAGGCGAATTTTTAAGATCGACAGGTAGATTTTCCTTCCTGTTTTTCGCGGGTAGAAAAACATGTTATTGGCTTTGTTCGCGAGAGTGTAATTAATGTCGGTGCAACAAATGCACGTGCATAGGCGCACTTGTGAGGCGAGTGACGCCGGTTTATTATAATATAATGCGGTTTGTTAGGCACGGTGTAGGGTTACAAAAGACAACGCGAGTTATGAAACATGCCCCTGTAAAAAAATTGCGGACCGCGTTACGCTACCTTCACTTCATCTTCACACCTTCAGCCTCTTCTCATTCATATCCGCGTAGAATTACTTGCGGATTTTTTTTATTTTACAAGGCCGTCTCTTGTCTCTTGTCTCTTTCTGGGTTTTCTTTTAATCTTTCCTCGAGAGCTTCCCAGCAACCTCGACTTGACTCCCAGCTAAAGTCGAGAGACGCTTTATTAATCTCATTTAATTTTGCGCTAGATCCATTAGTCTACGAACTAGATATACAGATATTACTAATGAGGCTCCGACAGCTCGAAAAAAGAGCTTTTTTTATTTGAACTGAATATAAATTTTATGTGGAATTAATTTCAATTTGGAGCTGACACTCGAGCTGATGTGCGGCCCTGATTTAAGCGAAGCACGAGGACACAAAAGCCGGTATATAAATCATTCATCGGACGGGTTAATAATTGCTCGCGTAACCTGCAATCGTCGCAGAGTTTTTTCTTCCGTGTTATGAAAGATAATGTCACGTTCAGTGAAACGTTTACGGTGCCTTACAAACCAGTTAAAATCAAGTAAATTATGACAAGTAGTAAGATGCTCTTGACCTCGTAATTTTATGAATATTTTGTCTACCTAAAGTCAACATTAAATCAATATATAAATATACAGAGGAAAATTTAAATTATATGTGTTTCAGTGATCACTTTATCAAAGCATATGTTCAAGAGCTTTGAAATACACTTGAAGAAAGACGACTGAAAAACTGATCAATATCCCATTAGGATTAAAGGAAATATTATGCGGAATCATTATTTACAATATTTGATTGTTAGACTATTTAATTTTCTGGAAACAAAAGTCCTATTAACTATACTTTAAAATTACTTTAATGTTAACTTAAGTATACTTTAACTATACACTAATGTTACTAGGATTTTAAATAGGGCTATTTGCGGCAATTTCTGCACGGGTTTAGCTTTTATTTTATTTCAAAATGTATCATAATTTAAATTATTATAAGAATTTTAAAGGATTTCATAGAATTGGATAAGATTTCTCTGTCATATTTTTAAGGGATATAAAAGATATAAAGAAATTTTAAATTTTACTGTAAAATTTCAAGAATTTTTTTTTTTAATTTTTGTAGAATTTTAAGAGATTTCAGGATATTTCGTGAGGTTTTAAAGGAATTTATGCAATTTTAAGAAAGAGAGAATTTTAAGGGATTTTAAATATTTTTAAATTATAAAGATTTTAAAAAGTTTTTAAAGAATTTAAAAAGATTTCGACGGGTTTAAACGATTTTTAAGGTTTTTGTGAAATTTTGAGGAATTTAAAACGGTTTGAAGGAGTTTAAAGGGGTTTGAAGGATTTAAAAATTTTAATTTTAATTAAAAAATTTTTATTTAAAATAATTTCTAAAAATCGCGAGGGATTTTATGTAATTATTCGATATTTCTAATAATTTTAAAGGGTTTCAAGACATTTTTCTGATTTTTAAAAGATTTTGTTAAACTTTAAAGGATTTTATTGAATTTGATAAGATATCTAATAATTTTAAGAGATTTTAAATGTGAATTAATTTCAAGAGCTTGCTAAAAATTTTTAGAGATTTTCACTAACTTTAATATGAATTTCAAGAGATTAATGATTTTGAAGGTTTTTATGTGCATTTTTAACGATTTTAAAGTGATTTTTATGAAATTCAGAGATTTTTAGGATATTAAACCGATTTATTAGAATTGTATGGGATTTTAGGATATTTCATGAAATGTTAAGGGATTTTAAAAGCTTTGTAAGAGTTTTATGAGGTTTTAAGGAATTTTATGAGATTTCTAATAATTTTAAGTGATTTTAAGAGATTTTTCTGATTTTTAAAAGATTTTGTGAAATTTTAAAGGATTTCGTGGAATTTGATACGATTTCTAAAGATTTTAAGGAACTTCAAGAGGTAGCTAGAAACTTTTAGAGATTTTCACTAATTTTAACGTGAATTCCAAGAGATGAATGATTTTGAATGTTTTTATGTGCATTTTTAACGATTTTTAAATGATTTTTACGAAATTCGCAGATTTCTAGGAATGTTTAAAGATTTTCATGAATTTGAACGTGAATTTCAGAAGATTTATGAGTTTTAAAATTTTTCTCGAATTTTTAAGGGTTTCATGGAATTTGAAGATATTCCTAATACTTTTAATGGATTTTAAAGGATATATAAAAGGGATTGGAATTGCTATCATTGAATTTAAAAGAATCTCAAGAAGTTTCTGAAAATTTTAGGAGATTTTCACGAAGTTTAACATAGATTTTAAGAGATTAAAGAAATAAAATGTAATAAATTATATAATATTGAAAAAGAACGCAAATCGCGCATTCGTTCTTGTATAAATGATCCATTTAAAAAACGCGCGGTTTCCCGAAATTTTTCAATTGGCAATACTGATATTTTAGAACTGGCAACACTGTCAACTAAAACAAATTCCCCCAATTCTTTGAAATTTCCTCTTCCTACAATTTACTCAGGTAGATTTCCTTTTCTATTACGGAGTCCAAATGACTTCTTATCGCCAATCTCAAAAGTGCAAAATATGCCTTAGTTACATTATATGTATTAGTTGTGCTCGACAGCTTTCTTCTTCCAACTTTTCCAAGTCTCGAAAAATATACTTCCTATTGCATTTCGTGTGACACGGTCGTTAGGGAAAAGGAATGTTTTAATTATTCTCGACAGATTGTAGAATTGAAAGAGAAACTCAATATTTTCCTTATTTCCCGTGAGATATTAACTAATTGACAACCGCGCATAATTTGTTTGATTTGAAATCAGATACTTTTTGTTCTACATAATGCACTTTTTGTGAGCGGAGTGCAGACTGAAAATAGCGAGGTTTCCAACCGTCCATCAAATCCATTAGATAATTAGGATCGATAATATCTACTGATAACGACTCGAGCTATAACTGATTGAAGAACACTGAACACTAATGACCGGCGCAAACTTTCGCGATGCGTTGTACGAACCATGAGTAATGACTCTAATTTATAAAGTCACTAACAACGACGGAAAATCGTAAAAATTCACGCTTTCTTTACGTCTGGCACGCGTTCTATCGCCCACTCATTGCGAATTTCCTTAATTAGCCCCAACACTTATATCGGGCATCTCTGAAATTCGAAAAATATTTTTAATTCTACAAAATACCTTGAAATGACCTTGAATTCATTCAAAGTGACCTAGAATTCAAATGCTTTGAATTCGCTAGAACTGACCTTGAACTTACTTAAATTCTAACTAAAGATTCAACATTCACCTTGGATTAACCATGAATTGACTCGAATTTAACGCAAATGGTGTGAATTCAAAGGTAAAACGATAAAAAAGGAATTAAAGTAAAATAAAGTGGTTTTGAATTGAAGAAGGATTTTATGAGATAAATTTGAATCTTCGAGTGGAACCCGAAAGTCTTCCACCTAATTACAGTGATCTGAAAAAGTGGAATGGCGTAACTCACTAATATCCTAGTCATGCGTTACGAGAATGATTTAACTGATCTCTAGTATCCGATTTTAAGCCGCCTACACTACAGAGCAAAATCAGCAACGCTGACAAAGAGAGGAAAGCGAAACATTCGAAGGTTTCAACAACCTCGCGGTGCAAATTGCCGCTTAAATTGAACTGAGCGAATATAATCAATAGATAGATTGATAGTTAGAAGAGCGTTCGCGAATTTTGATCAATCAATTTTTAGCCAGCAAAAAAACGATCAACGCGTCGCGATTCCAAGTGGCATGACACATGGTCCTAATTCGAGGAGTCATCAACGGTAGCGAGTTTGCATCATCGACCAACCAGGCTTATTACGAGAGCCACTTTCTATTTACCAACGCACACTGGCCTTTCTTGCAACAATTAATTTGCGACGTAATAAACTTCAATAAACTGCGTGCGCGAATAAATAAATAACTCGCATTTTAAAATAACTCTAATAACTCGTACTTTTAAATAAGTATAATCTTAATCAATAAGCAGCTAAGAAAGATAAAGCCGCTAAGAGCCTGGTAATGCACCTCGGGATTGCAATAATTCCAGCGAAAAAACCTTGAGGTATATGATAAGCGATAATTGCAAAAGCAGTGTAGAAAAAACATTCCAGTGGGGAAAGAAGTTTACTTAACAAGCATAGCGGCTTTGTTAATTTAATCTTTGCGAAAGAAAGCTACTGAGTCCCATTAAAGTTCCGATCGATATTCAACCCTCAGGAATTTTCATCGGTCTAATCCCGTGCCAGGGTTTCAAGATTCAATTTTTCAATTTCCCTGACATTTCCCTGACTTTCAGACAAATTTCCCTGACAGAAAAGTATTAAAAATGCGTAGAAATTTTCAATTATAATACTATTGATATTTTTCAAAAATTTCGTATAATATCACTTTAGATCTTTTGAAATTTAAAATCACTTCACAAGATTTAACATTCGTAAAAATCTCTCAAATTTACAACTTTTGAAAAGATCTCTTAAAATTTATTGAAATTTCTTGAAATTCCTAGAAATATATTAAAATTCCACGAAATCGCTTCAAATTTGTTAATATTTCATGAGATCCTGAATTTTCACGAATATTTTTAACATTTCCTAAAAATCTCTTAAAATTTCCTGTAATCTTTCAAAATTCCATAAAACATTTTCAACTATACAATATTCAAAATTCTATGAAATCCTTTACAATTATTTTACAAAATCGTTTACAAATCATAAAAATCTCGTGAATTTCTATAAAATTTCCTAAACTGCATTAAAATCTTTAAACAAAAAACTCTTGAAATAAAATATCTCACAAAATCTTTTAAAGATCAAAAATGACTTGAAATTTTTTTTAATTCTATGAGGATTATTAAAATTCTCCTTAAAATCATTTTTAAAATGTCAAAATTACTTTTAATTTTTACCAGCTTTTTAAAATCGTTTATAATTCTATGAAAAACTTTAAAATCCCTTAAAATACGTAAAGGTTTCTTATAATTCTTACAAGTTTCTTAAAATCCTTTACAATTACACGAAAAATTTTTAAATTCCTTTAAATGCGTAAAAAATTTTTTTATAATTTTTGAAGACTTTTCAAAATTCCCTAAAATTTCACAAATCTTTAGAAAATCCTAAAAATCTCGTATAATATCACTTTAAATTTTTAAAAAATCACTTCACAACATTTAACATTCGTAAAAATCTCTAGAATTTACAACAACTTCTGAAAATATCTCTTAAAATTCATTGAAATTTCTTGAAAATTCTAGAATCATTTTAAAATTCGACGAAATCCCTTCATATTTGTTAATATTTCATGAGATCCCTTCAATTTTCACTAATCTTTTTAAAATTCCTAAAAAGATATTTAAATATCTTAAAATTCTACTACAATATTTAAAATTACTTGAAATCCTTCAGAATTACTTTACATAATAGATTAAAATCGCTAAAAAAAACTCTTGAACAAAATTTCACCAACTCTTTAAAAAATCAAAAATGACTTGAGATTTTTTAAAATTGGATGAGGAATATTAAAATTCCATTAAATAATTTTTAAAATGTCAAAATTACTTAAAATGTTTACAAGCTTCTTAAAATTCTTTAGCATTCCACAAAAAACTTTGAAATTCCTTAAAATACGTAAATATCTATTAAAATTCTTGAAGACCTCATAAAATTTCTTAAACTTCTACAAAATCTTTTATAAGTCATAAAAATTTTGTGAAATTCTTTAAAATCTCATGAAGAAAATTTTAATTCCTTAAAATCACTTTAAAATAATTTTTAATCTCATTTTTATAATCTTTTTAAAAACATTTTAAATAGCTATAAAATTCGGGTAAATCGTTTGAATTCTCTTAAATTCTTTTTTGATCTTTAAAAAAAGTCGTAAATTCTTTAGAATACTTACTAAATCCTTATAATATTTAAAACATTTTTAAATCGTTTACAATCTATCGAAATTCGTTGAGTTAATTCAATAATTAAAATTATTACTGTAAAATCCTTTAAAATTCCATGAGGAAAATATAAATTCTTTAAAATCACATTAAAGTAATGAAAATTTCTTAAAAATCTTATACGCCTTTTAAAATCCTTTTAAATTCCACGATAATATTTACAATTCCTTAAAATCTCTTTAAGTTCTTACAATTTTCTTAAAATCCTTTATAATTTCACGAAAAACTTTTAAATCCCTTCAAATACGTAAAAAAAAACCTTTATAATATTTGAAAACTTTTCAAAATTCCACAAAATCTTTAGAAAATCACAAAAATCTCGTGAAATCCTTTAAAATTCTATGAGGAACATTAAAATCTCTTAAAATCCTTTAAAATTTCTGAAGTAACATTAAAATTCTTCGAGTTCCCTAAATTTTCTTTAAAATCTCTTAAAATTCAATGAATTCCTTTTAAAATTCAACTAAATCTTTTCAATATTATACAAATCTCTTCTAATCACCTAAAATTCCTAAAAACCTCTTAAAATCCTTTAAAATTATTGAAAATGTCTTGAAATCATTAGAAACCTAGAGAATCTCAGAGAATACCTGGATGTAAAATCCCTTAAAATACGTAAAAAAATCGTTTAACATTTTTGAAAACTTTTCAAAATTCCACAAAATCTTTAAAAAATCGTAAAAATCTCGTGAAATCCTTTAAAATTCCTTAAAATTCTGTCAATCATACAAATTTTGTGAAATCCTTTAACATTTTGCGAGGAAAATTTAAATTCTTTAAAGTCGCTTTAATATAATTAAAAATTTTCAAAATTCTTACAAATTCCTTTAAAATTCAACGTAAAACTTTTAAATCCCTTAAAATACGTAAAAAAAACTATTGCAATTTTTGAAAACTTTTCAAAATTCTCTAAAATTCCAGAAAATCCTTCAAATTCTTTCAATCACTTTAAATTCCTAGAAACCTCTTAAAATCCTTTAAAATTATTGAAAATGCGTTGAAATCGTTAAAAATCTAGAGAATGTCAAAGAATACCTGAAAATTATTTATAATCCTTCGAAATTATTGGATAGTATCTAAAATTTATTAAATAAATAATAAAAGTCATATATTTAATACGACAAAAATAACATAGTTAATATAAATGTTAATTTTTATTTTCCCTGACATTTCCCTGTCTTCCCTGACAAACTTTATTTTCCCGGACATATCCCTGACTTCCCTGACTTCCCTGACTTCCCTGACATGTGGCCACCCTGAGAATTCTAGTGCATTCAAGGTCAAATTAAGTTAAATCGAGGTCAATTCATCTAAAATTTGGATAACTCGTTGCCTTTTATTCTTCATTTAATTGTGGGCGGTGTCTGATTGACAATTCGCAAAATCGAAAGGCAAATTGCGATAGGTAGTTTCTCGACCCAACGACCCGCGGCTAACGGTTCATTCAGTTAGGTACTATGAATCGCAAGAGCAGTTTATTATTCAAGTGTAATTGCAAGCTTCGGACGAGCTCGTTTATTGCCTTTTACTATCGAGACTGAGGCTTCACGCCTCTAGTTATCGGTTTACAAAAAAATATCGGTTTACAAAAATAAAGCAGGATATGAAATTTAAAAATGATCCTCGTATAAAAAACAAATAAATAAATAAATAAATACTAAGAAATGCAGATAATATAAATTTTAAAAATAAAACGGATTATATTTGTCGAGTACTAATGACTTAATCTTTCTTACTCCTTTTTTATTCAGCTTTTTTGTCCTTTTTTTTTTGCTTGCTTGTTTAAGGAAGAACTGAATGAAGAAAGATGAGTTTAAAAAAAAATCTGGATTGAGGAGTTAGAAAGAAATTTGAATTGGATAAAATTCAAAGAAGGAGAAAAGATTAAAGAAACGCAAGGCCAGGCCTGGGTCATTGCCGTCATGCGAGACTCGCAAGTCCTCTTATACGGCTTACGTCCGTATCACTTTTCCGTGTGTACGTTTCGCTCATTTATAGACTCAGAAGTGAGTATTGGTTTATTCTCGTAACACGGAAATACTTATACAGGGTGTTTCCATTCTTTCACAAAATTGACCATCGTGTCAGGAATAATCACCGGGTTCAGAAAAATCGAGGAAAATTAAAATTCAAAAAACTATTTCTGAGTTATAGCCTTTACTAGAAGTCAGAGTTTTTTTTATTAAGAGGAAAGTTTTACTCTGTAAGTTTGAAAAATAATATGACTGATATTGTACACAAAAGTACATGCTAATTGTGCAATTGAGAAAGGTGACACAAATTTAGCCATGGTAGCAAAAAGAGACATGAATAGGAAAAATAATTTGCTGCCGCAGCGAAATCTAAACCTGTGTTGAAAATTTTATTTGTGCGATATCCAAGGTCTGAAATAATGCTTCTTGCAATATTTTTTCTGTCATATTTCAGATTCTTTAAATGAATATTGCATATTATTCTAAAGTTTAGAATTGATGCCTCTAATTCAAGTTGAATGAAAAGTTTTTTTAAGGCCATGTAAGACTTACTCGATCCCTACCTTACCGACATTTTTTTGTCTGCAATGCTACGTCTACATTTATTGAGATATCAAATTGAAAATTTCTCAAATTAAAGAAAATATACTAAGGTATATTTATCTGGTCTTAAATTTTTGTAAAAATAAAAAAATAATTTTTCAACAAATTTTTTTTTACAAATGTCAATATTTAAGACCAGATAAACGTACCTTAGTGCTTTATCTTCAATTTCAGAAATTTTCAATTTGATATCTCAATAAATGTAGACGTAGCATTGCAGACAAAAAAATGTCGGTAAGGTAGAGATCGTGTAAGTCTTACATGGCCTTAAACATCAACTGAAGTTTTTTTCTGAGTTGATGAAGACACCCTGTAGAGAAGGGACTGTAGGGATACTTCAATAAGGAATGAGAAGATAGTATTACTGCATAAGGCTCGGTGAGTGAACTAAGACTAAGGCGTGGGTGTTAAGGCACTGTTCGAGCTCACACCTATACGCACTAAATGCAACCTGCGTGTGTATTCGCATGTGAAAATGTCCAATGCATTATCTGGTTGGAAGGTGCGATGTATACAGACTGTGAACCTGGTCTCTTGTCCACAAGGAATCGTGTGGGAGTCTTTACTTCGCCGGTACCCGGTAGGACGCGTGTTACTGTATAAGCACTATATATGTAGATGTATATTACTCTATCATATCGAAATCCCATTTTTATTCCCCCTTAGAGCTCTTAATATCAGAAGTTATTAGCTAAATTTATCAACTAAGGAGAAGATCTTACCCTCCGATTCCCAACTTCCGTTTTTAAATTAAGTCATTTATTGGTGCTACGTACCTGCAACAGAAAAACATTTTTTTAAAAACCTCGTTTAATAATAATCATCAGTTTAAATATATCTATTCTAAAAAGGTGAATGAGTCAAAGTCGAAATATCGTAATGTCTATTCTGCACGATGTAAGTACAGTACAACCTCCATAAGAGAGCCACCACGGGCGGTTAGGGGTATGAACTCCGAGAAATAGGGGGCCCCCACTCCTCGGCTTCGAGCTCGGAAATTGCGCGTGTGTGTAAAATGTGTGTTTGGGTACGCAACCTCTATAGGAGAGCCCGCCGATTATATATATAAATACACAAATTATTGTATGCAAATTAGAAAAATAATTTTAATAAAAGCAGTTTCAATGAGAAAAAAATAAAATTAAGCTGCGCTCGGCTGCGGCTCTCCTATGGAGGTTTTGTGCCCAATTCTCGAGGTCGCGTGAATAGGGATTGTAGTGGGGGAAGCATCCGAGCTCATCAAGCCCATTGGCTCTCTTATGGAGGGTCCTACTATGGAGGTTGTACTGTAATAGTGTTGTAAGTATATCGATAGTGATTTTTGAAAATCGATACTTGCCGAATCGTGAAGTCCGCGTGAATTGAATTTGACATTTTGAATTTGGTTTCGTTAATAATCATTTTTTCATTAGTCTAAACTCGAAATACATTAAAAATCTGGGAATTTTATGGAATTTTTAAAGATTTCATGGGAGATAATGGGATTTTAAATGTTATTGTAGAATTTTAAAGAATTTCTAGAAGTTTCTGGGAATTTTTAGAATTTTTTACGACTTTGATCAGATTTCAGTCGGACTTCAAGGTAGTTTTATGACTTTTAAAATATTAATTTTTTGGGATTCAAATATGGAATTAAAAATTTTATAGGGAATTTTATTGAGGAATTTCAAAAGCTTTTTATGATTATTAAAAGGTTTTGTAGAATTTATAAAGATTTCGAAGGTTTTCATCAAAATTTAAGGGTTTTCAAGAAATTTTTCGATTTTTAGAAGATATTGTGGAATTTTTATGGATTTGATAGAGTTTTATGAGATTTCTAATAATTTACATAAAAGAATTTCAAGAGATTTTTCTGCTTTTTAAAAGATTTCGTGAAATTTCAAAGGATTTCATGGAATTTAATAAGATTTCTAAAGATTTTAAGGGATTTTAAATGTGAAAGAATTTCAAGAGGTTTCTAGGAATTTTTAGAGATTTTCATGGATTTTAATGTGGATTTCATAAGATTTATGATTTTGATAATTTTCGTAGAATTTTAAGAGATTTTAAAGGAATTCATGCAATTTTAAGAAAGAGAGAATTTTAAGGGATTTTAAATATTCTTAAATTATGAAGATTTTTAAGAGTTTTTAAAGAATTTAAAAAGATTTCGACGAATTTAAACGATTTTTAAGGTTTTTGTGAAATTTTGAGGAATTTAAAACGGTTTGAAGGAGTTTAAGGGGGTTTGAAGGAATTAAAAATTTTAATTTTAATTAAAAAATGTTTATTTTAAAAAATTTCTAAAAATCGCGAGGGATTTTATGTAATTATTCGATATTTCTAATAATTTTAAAGGGTTTGAAGACATTTTTCTGATTTTTAAAAGATTTTGTGAAATTTTAAAGGATTTTATGGAATTTGATAAGATATCTAATAATTTTAAGGGATTTTAAATGTGAATGAATTTCAAGAGCTTGCTAAGAATTTTTATGAAATTCAGAAATTTTTAGGATATTAACCCGACTTATTAGAATTGTTTGGGATTTTAGGATATTTCGTGAAATTTTAAGGGATTTTAAAAGCTTTGTAAGAGTTTTATGAGGTTTTAAGGAATTTTATGAGATTTCTAATAATTTTAAGTGATTTTAAGAGATTTTTCTGATTTTTAAAAGATTTTGTGAAATTTTAAAGGATTACGTGGAATTTGATGTGATTTCTAAAGATTTTAAGGAATTTTAAATGTCAAGGAATTTCAAGAGGTAGCTAGAAATTTTTAGAGTTTTTCACTAATTTTAACGTGAATTGCAAGAGATTAATGATTTTGAATGTTTTTATGTGCATTTTTAACGATTTTTAAGTGGTTTTTACGAAATTCGCAGATTTCTAGGAATGTTTAAAGATTTTCATGAATTTGAACGTGAATTTCAGAAGATTTATGAGTTTTAAAATATTCCTCGAATTTTTAAGGATTTCATGGAATTTGAAGATATTTCTAATACTTTTAATGGGTTTTAAAGGATATAAAAGGGATTTGAATTGTTATCATAGAATTGAAAAGAATCTCAAGAAGTTTCTGAAAATTTTAAGAGATTTTCACGAATTTTAAGCGATTTCACAGGTTTTCAAAGGTTTCTTGGAATCTTTAGATATTTTCACGAAGTTTAACATAGATTTCAAGAGATTAGAGAAATAAAATATAATAAATTATATAATATTGAAAAAGAACGTAAATTCGCGCGCGTTCGTTATTGTCTGCAGAAATAGTAGAGCGCATTCTCTTTAAGTGCCTCATCTTTTTATAGGGACTGGTCCTCACGAAATATGATTTTTTAATGCGACGCTCGTGAAGAGTTTTACGAAGTGTTTTATAGTTCCCACCTCGTGCGCATAATGGAGTACATATGGACATGGATACAAACTATATACTTTTTCTCATTCTTAGCTGCACGGCATGGGGCCCGAGCGTTCTCGGTTCGAGAGTTATGACCGAATAAATTTGGTCGCGATCGGGACTAGACACTTCGTGTAAATAGAAAAACGTCCCTCCAAGCGTCGCGACACTCTCGAGGAAACGAGAAAAGAAATGCACCGTGAAGTGGCGCATCCGCCATTAAGCTCCTATCTCCGTGTCAGTGCACGTGCAGGGGCGTAACCTCCATTTTTTAACTGCAAATCCTCCGAATCGAAACGAACGAGCCTCTAAATACCATTCCGTGAAAAACGGTGCCTCTCGAATCCGATTTATCCCATTTATCTTATTTTTAGGGGGAAAAGAATTTATAGGTTTTAAATTATGAAATAAAATTAGAACTAGGAGTATCAAAGTGAAAATAGATCAAAATTAATTAGATGTGCATTTTTTTGCTTGACTTTAGGAACGTTGATGTCCAAGATATCGCAATTTAAAGTTTAACGTTTGAACGGCCCAGGCGCTTGGACGACGTCGGTCTTTCAAGCGCCGAACTTTAAACTGCGATATCATGGAAACTAAGTCCCGTAAGATAAGACCAAAAATAGATATCTGACCGGTTTTCCACTACCAAAGACCTCCATCGAGAAATTGAAGCGAAAATAGCCCCTCTAAATTCGGTACATCATTATCTGATTGACGTCTTCTTTGTAATTGTCTTGATATTCCAATTTTATTTGAAATTAATTAAAGATTCGCGAATAAAACAGGAAACTGCAGAAGTTGATGCATTCCGGAAGAAATGTGCGGTTCTGATAGAGAATCACGTTTCGATTCCTTCTGAAACGAGTTGCAAACCAGATTTCTTAAAAATAAAAAGATAAGGCCCCGAGGGCCTTGCCCTTTGCTACGACACTGTGTGGAGTGTGTATGCAGAGGTTCACGCTTTCACACACAGAAGAGGTGGTATTCACCACTGTGGAGACTCAGACACTCGTCGTATATAGAAACGTGACTTTGAAGAAACTTTTGTTGATGTCGAATGCATCTGCATTTCCATGTTGAAAGACCTCTAAATCTCTTTCTATAAAAGCGACTGTAAAGAGAATTAATAAAACATCACTTTTATGATCTGCATTCTCACAGTTGAAGGTACGATTTTCCAGATCGAAAAGACTAACAGTCCTCATTAAATATTTCGATTTATAATTGGCTCATCTGATATAATTGTTCTATATCTGACAATTGTTTTATCTGATGGCAGTGAAGGTGAGACTCTTTCGATCTAGAAAACTCCTCTGGCGGTAGTCATGGGTCAGTGAATCCTATAGTATAGTAGTTCCTAGTCACGAATATCTGAATAGAGCTGCAGGTAGGAGCCAGGCTGGCAGCTCTGCCCGAGGCTAACTTGCGTTTACATCGGGACCGAGTTTCCAAAGAGCATATCTTGCAAGCAACATTAATGGGGGTAAAGGTTGATGTCGTTCAAAGCCTCCTACTCCTTTTATCTCCTCTCGTTCCATAAGAGATTTATCGATAGCAATCCTGATCTCCAAGGCGTGGTGGAGAGCACCAGGGACTCGATCTCGTTACCAGCCCAGAACTGAGAAATCAATTGTCTTTGACATTTTATGCCCTCGAGGGCAAACTTTTGCAAGCACTCCCTGCATTCGACTCGATCCCTAGCTTTTATCTTTGCCAATGATTCTTCACTTGGTTTTCTCATCTGTTGGGTTTGCATCAGACACGATCAATTTTCAAGTGCGATATCTAAAAATTGGTTTGCCAATCGCAGAAAGAAAGCAGCGACGTATGCTGGCTGCCTCATTCCTCATGCCTCATGCTCGACTAGTCCTGCGAGGCCATCTGGCCGGACTTTGCAGAAATTGTAGTCAAGACTCCTCCATCCCAGGTCCAGACAAGACCCCATAACCGCTATAACCAACGTAACCACTGAGACCACACTGTACCTTGTGGACTCTCGGATAGGATTCAAGTTTGTGTTATATAATGGGCTCTAGGAACGAGTTCGTACGTGCCGCAGCCAAAGCAGGTGTTGTCCACTCGACCTATCATCAAGCACAACTTTTATTGATCTAAATTATCCCCAAGTCGAATCTAAATTCGCAGGGACTATTATCATGAATGATGAGATGAATCTTATATATCATTTTTAAAATTGATTGAACATTCTCTATCTCTGCCTCTCTCATCTCACACTTCACGGTCTGCAAAGTATTAAGCCCAATTAATATTTGCCTTGGATATTCGCTTGACACTCATCAGGAATTCTCGCATCTTTAGTGTCAGAATCCGAGCAACGCGTCATAAACGACAGTAGTTGAACCTAGAAAGATTGCCCTTAATTGAAGAACATGGGGTGGGATGCGAGCAGAAACAACCTCATGAAGAGGACATCCATGCGTGATACAATGATACATCCTCGTAGTTAAGAGGCAATTATCCCGCAACCACCAATGAAACCTCATCAGATATTCTTCCTGATCACCGGCTGGTATTAAAATAAAACTCAAATACTTCCTCGTAACCTGAACTACTCCAAACTGCGAGGCGCATGAATATGCCCCGAATTCTATTTTCCCTAAAATTTATTTGACCGACAATCAGTTGATCGAATAGCAATTTGCTATATTTTTATATTCCCAAATTATCGTTTGACCTAATTTTAATTTTATCGAATTATAATTTGACATAATTTTTACAATACCGAATTATTATTTAGCAGAATTTTTATTTTTCAGAATAATCATTTGTCCTAAAATTCATTTTACCGAAACACCATCTGTCATAATCCCCATCTGACCGAAATCCCAAGGTAGAGAAATTCCATTTTTCCGAAAATGGCGTCCGACAATTTGATTGGCTGAATAATATCGCGAAATTCAAATCAGCCAATCAAATTGTCGGACGCCATTTTCGGAAGAATGCAATTTCTGCAACTTGGGATTTCGGTCAGATGGGAATTAGGGTGGAATCCCATGCACGCGCAAAATGCAAAGCGCAAAACGAACAACCAATGACAGAGAATCTTTGAGAAGACAGAAATTTAAAAGTGTTCTGCAATTGGCTGTTCATTTTACGTTTTGCGTTTAGCGCCTACATGGGACGGCACCCTTATGACAGATGGTGTTTCGGTAAAATGAATTTTAGGTTACATGCTCATTCGGTAAAATAAAAATTCTGCTAAATAATAATTCGATATTGTAAAAATTAAGTCAAATTATAATTCGATAAAATAAAAATGATGTCAAACGATAATTCGGAAATATAAAAATATAGCAAATTGCTATTCGATTAACTGATTTTCGGTGAAATAAATTTTAGGGAAAATAGAATTTGGGGCATATTCATGCGCCTCCAAACTACCTTTTAATATTAATTGAAAAAAAAAAACAAATCTATGCCTTCAAAATCACCCTTCTAAAGTTCAGAATCTCTTTCGGAAATGCGGGCTTGAAATCGTGCGGGTGCAGCGTCACCTTAAACTATCGACAGTAATCTCTATTAATGCACCCACATACTACATTGAACATTTGGTGCATAAGACTAAAAAAAAATTGTAATTCATCTAGAATTACAATTCAAATTCTCTAATTCTAAAAGAACCGAGAAATGAACTCTTTTTTAGAAGAACAGTCTTTTACAAGACTCTACAGTATTTAAACTCGTTCATTCCTGAAATATGTAATCTTGTTTCATTGTCGACTGACTCAGAATTGTGTCGGTCGGTTGTGAGTTATGATTCATGCTCACGGACAATGTTTCCCCATGCCCTTTGAAATTTTTTTCCGAGCAAAGGGACGCTAAGGAGCGTGCGCATTCGTCAGTACACTTAGTGCTTGTTCCCCTCTTTGGTTACTTATTGTTAGATGGAATATTACAGCGCGGAGACACGCACAATGCGTTTGCCGGATCTAACGAGCTCTGCAATACAGTCTACAAGAATATCGTATCTGATCTTTTCTACGTGTGCCTTCTTGTCTCGTGTCTCTCTCGACTTTTCCATGGCACGAAAGCCGTTCGCAAAATCATTTGACCAATCGCGTTCCGCATCGTGATCGAAATCTCGAATCATTTCGTACCTCCTGCCATACGCACACATGCGCTTAAGCCTTAAGCCTCAGTAGATTGAAGAATAAAGGCAAAAAACAACGTGTGTGTAAAACACGTTCCGCCGTGTAATTCGGACATTTTTAGAAAAATAGTTTTCACTGTAGTTTCTTAAAGATGAATCCACACGTCGACTCTAACTCTTGTTCCGCGCGTAAATTTTTTCCGTGCGTAAAATTGGTGTCGCGTCCCCCCAACTTACATAAATCGTGTCGCGCTAAATTAAAGTAAAGTTTTGTAATTGATTGAGAATGCGGTAAATGGGTACGACTTGGTGGGGATGCGACACCAATTTTACGCGCGCAAAAATTTACGCGCCAAAAAAATTTACGAGCGGACCAAGAGTTAGAGTCGACATGTGGATTCACCTTTAAGATGAATCCACACATCTTAAAGGTGAATCCACACGTCGACTCTAACTCTTGTTCCGCGTGTAAATTTTTTTCGTGCGTAAAATTGGTGTCGCGTCCCCACCAACTTACCCAAGTCGATCGCGATAAATTAAATTTGTTAAGTTTTGTAATTGATTGAGAATGCGGTAAATGTATGCGACATGGTGGGAACGCAACACCAATTTTACGCGCGGAAAAAATTTATACGCGGAACAAGAGTTAGAGTCGGCGTGTGGATTGACCATAAAGCCGGCCATTAAAACATTTGGTGGCAGCGGTGGGATTTTCGAGGGCGAGTTTCCCACCCTATAATTATAGGGTGGGATTATAATCATCACTTTATCGGCGATAGTAATTTTTAAATATTATTACTGGCTTTAGCAAATAAGAAAAGTGCAGTCTGTCGATGAAACTATTTCCAATGCGAAAATCACGCATTTATATCCAAATACTTCGCTCTGCTTTCCTACCACCAATTCGTGATACACAATCATTAAATCTCGAGGAAAAGATGCACCAGAAAAACTCGACTTTCTTATTCTTTATGTGCAAAATTAATGAATTTATCGGCATGAGATGAAAGTTAGTCACACCTTTTGAATGGAGTTTCACTGACTTTATTTCAGATTTCACTAATTACAGTCGTTTTGAGTTGAATCTATTGCTGAGAAATCTCGATAGATTCAAACTCGATGTTTTCGAGTTTGAATCTTTGAAAACTGAGATAAGAACGAACGCGCGCACATTTACGTTCATTTTCAATATTATATAATTTATTATATTTTATTTCTCTAATTTCTTAAAATCTATGTTAAATTTCGTGAAAATCTCTAAAAATTCCAAGACACCTTTGAAAACCTGTGAAATCGCTTAAAATTCGTGAAAATTTCACTAATTTTAAGATGAATTTCAAGAGATTAATGTTTTTGAATGTTTTTATGTGTATTATTGACGATTTTTAAGTGATTTTTACGAAATTCAAGAGATTTTTAGGATATTAAGACGATTTTGTAGAATTGTATCGGATTTTAGGATATTTCGTGAAATTTTAAGGGATATTAAAAGCTTTGTAAAAGTTTTATGAGGTTTTAAGGAATTTGATATATTATCCTTAAATTTGAAGGAATTTTATGAGATTTATAATAATTTTATGTGATTTCGAGAGATTTTTCTGATATTTAAATGATTTTGTCAGGATTTCATGGAATTTGATAAGATTTCTATGTAACATTTTTAAGAGATATAAAAGATATAAAGAGATTTTAAATGTTACCGTAAAATTTGAAGAATTTTTCTGGGAATTTTAAGAGATTTTAAAGCTTGTCATGGAATTTCAAAAGGTTTCTAGGAATTTTTAAAGATTTTCATGAATTTGAACGTGAATTTCAGAAGATTTATGAGTTTTACAATTTTTTTCGAATTTTTAAGGGTTTCATGGAATTTGAAGATATTCCTAATACTTTTAATGGATTTTAAAGGATATAAAAGGGATTTGTATTATTATCATTGAATTTAAAAGAATCTCAAGAAGTTTCTGGCAATTTTAAGAGATTTTAAGATATTTTTAGGTATTTTAAAAAGATTCATGAAAATTCAAGATCTCATGAAATATTAACAAATTTAAAGCGATTTCGTGGAATTTTAAGATGTTCATAGGAATTTCAAGAAATTTCAATGAATTTTAAGAGATCTTTTCAAAAGTTGTTGTAAATTTCAGAGATTTTAACGAATGTTAAATGTTGTGAAGTGATTCTAAATTTCAAAAGATTTAAAGTGATATTATATTTATATATTTAAAGTGATATTGTACACATTTATAATACTTTTCTGTCAGAGAAATTTGTCTGAAAATCAGGGAAAAGTCAGGCAAATGTCATTGAAATTTAAAACTGTTACATTTTCACGTCTCTCACTCGCGAAATATATAAATTAAAACATTCTGCAATTTTTACAATTACCCGGATTGAAGAGCAATTCCACCGCTGTCACCAAATTAGTTCAGGTCTAAAGCTGGTTATTTCGATAGCCTGACTTCTTCATAAAGAGCGTCTCGATTTTTGTATCTCGTTTCCTATTTGAATTTTATGTCCTTTTATACAGCACAGGTTTCTTAGAATATTTATTTGATGATTCCAGTTTAACAACTTTACTGTCGCCAACTGTACTCTTGTCGATCGTTACATGCGACATTAAGCGAGACAATCACAGCATATGACTTGGCACAGCCCTCGAATTATTCTGTCTTCAGTTTTTCTCCTCACCGTAGGATCAACATCCATTTTCTCAAGGTCGTCAGGATCCTTCCCTTGATGTCTCACTCCCAGGCAATCAAGAAGCTCGTTTTCCCAGCGCTGTCCCTCGTGTCGAATTCGACAAAAGAAGGGGACGTAAATCAGTTTTATCGGAAGACTATGACATATAATACTCTAGCTATTTTTCCTCACTTATCGACTTTAATAACGATGATTTATTGTCCTCGTTTTATTTTATTTTGAAGACTCATCAAAGAGCTGTCAGAGAAAATTCGAGATAAAATCGAGGATAAGATTGTATATAAGATCTATTTTTAATATTTATCTCAATTCCAGATTTCAGAATTGCATAAGAAATATTTATAGAAGTCAATTGTGTTTATAAGAGTCGATTCAATTTTCAACTGTCAATATTTGTAATGTGACTCATGATGCGTCTGAATTTGCGGGGGTTAAGGGGAGGGGAAAGAAGAGAGGAAGCCAGGCTTTATGGTAAATCATACTACGATACCAAGTATGCGACCACTTAATGCTAAGCTATGCTAATAAAATTCCTCTTTGAGCTTCCTACACTTTTGATATACGACGGAGACACTCCGCAGAAGCATGTGTAACGATTTTCGAGGTAACAAATGTAGTTTCAAACAACGAGGTGACAATTGGATTTTTGTCTGCAAAAAATAATTTTTTTTTGTGCAAATTTTTAAAAATCTTACACGCCGTTTAAAATCCTTTTAAATTTCACGATAATATTTATAATTCCTTAAAATCTCTTTAAGTTCTTACAATTTTCTTAAAATCCTTTATAATTCCACGAAAAACTTTTAAATCCCTTAAATTACGTTAAAAAAAACCTTTAAAATATTTGAAAACTTTTCAACATTCCCTAAAAATCCTAAAAACCTCTTAAAATCCTTTGAAATTACAGTACAACCTCCATAAGAGAGCCACCACGGGCGGTTAGGGGTATGAATTCCGAAAAATAGGGTGCCCCCGTTCCTGGGCTTCGAGCTCGGAAATTGCGCGTGTGTGTAAAATGTGTGTTTGGGTACGCAACCTCTATAGGAGACCCCGCCGCCGGCGGCGATGAAAAAGCCGAATAAGCAGTATCCTTTCGATTACATATAAAATGGATTAAATATAAAATGGATTTACATATGAAAGCGGACATAAATACAATATATAGATATTAAAATATTTACATATTATGTTTAAATTTAAACTTAAATTATAATTTGTTTTTCTTAAAACTTTTCGTAACGCTTTATTTTTATAAAACTGTTAAGAAACCCGATTATATATATATAAATACACAAATTATTGTATGCAAATTAGAAAAATAATTTTAATAAAAGCAGTTTTAATGAGAAAAAATTGAAATTAAGCTGCGCTCGGCTGCGGCTCTCCTATGGAGGTTTTGTGCCCAATTCCCGAGGTCGCGTGAATAGGGATTGTAGTGGGGGAAGCTTCCGAGCTCATCAAGGCCATTGGCTCTCTTATGGAGGGTCCTACTATGGAGGTTGTACTGTATTAAAAATGTCTCAGGGAATACCTGGAAATTATTTATAATCCTTCGAAATCTTTGGATACTTTATAAAATTTGTTAGACAAATTATAAAAGTTATATAATGTTTAATACGACAAAAATAACATAGTTAATATAAATGTCAATTTTTATTTTCCCTGACATTTCCCTGACTCCCCCGACATGTGGCCGCACTGTACTTGGGAATGGTATCATATTCTTGCATTCGCATAAAAGATTTTAGTTTATCGACCTGGGGGTGGCGTACTCAATTAAAGGAACGTCCTGAGGTAATTTAATACGGAATTAATGTCGCAGGCTGTACCGTTTTTCCATCAGAGGTGCGTTGCGTTGCCAGCATGCGAAACGGAACAGAATGAGAAGACTCGTAATAAAATGGGATTTCTTATTGCGCGATTCTGCCATTCCTCATCACTAGGACGCCAAAGCGAGTGCGGAAGGTCACGGACGTGAGACGCACAAAGGAGCAAATTGTACTTCAAAGACCGCCAAAAGAATCTTCACACTCGTATTCTTCTTTATTAAAAGAGATACTAATTTATTTTTCTAATTTGAAATTGGTGGCCTTACTTATAGAATGATATTTCACGCTTAATTAAACATTACGATTTGTGTGGTTCCAAGAATTTCGATAACTTTATGACGACTGAATCTAGATTGATGTCGATTAACTAGGACGACTCGATTTGGAAGAAAGAAAGGTTTATGGATCAAGACTTCCAAAAAAAATTTGCAGCTGCGTGGGCTGGTGCGAAGGTCGTCTTATGTAATCCGTTTATATAAAGCAAACAAAGAGAAATGAAATATGGGTCATATTTTGCATATATGATTCTCGCAAATATCCATTGCCAGGTATTCGAGAAAAGTACCTCCTTAGAGACGTCGACTGCTGACAAAAATCGATTCCGCAGAGTTATAGTTATACTGAATCGATTATTTCAATGAAATATTAATGAGCGCCACCCAAGTATTTCTCTCTCGGTTCCTTTTGAGGGTTCGCCCAAGAGCCTTCAAATCGATGGGTAAAAATCAGCGATAATTGATTTCTTCCGTTTGGGAATAGTCGTCCCTCACTTTCCCTAGAATGAGTCGCCTTGATGTGAAACAGGCTTCGAACGCTGGTCCTGTCTCTAACCCTTTATAGAAGAACATGTATCGGTTCTGCCTGTCTATGCCCTCTGCATGTGTTGGCTCAGGCTCAGCTAGTCGGACGACCTTCGTCAGAATATACTAGTATGGAGACCAGGGACGTTTCAAGTTTCAACGAGGAATCCTGCCACTTCGCGATAATAATTTACCGGCTTTGAATCACGAGAAACTACAAATTTACACGAGTCGAGCCACGATCCCAACCAACTATCAAGCTTGATCTTCCCTCCCACATCTGCATTTCCATCTCAAAAGAGAATTCATTCTATTCCTTTATGTTAAATTTAATGCAACCATATATTTTCATCCAATAAGTGTTTCCACAGTTCGTTTATAATTGCGGATACTAAATTCAGAATCTCAGAATTAGTTAGAGCGTTTAGCCAATCTCCCAGCCCTGGGAGGCACCTGTGCCCGTCTATGTATAACATTATGCGCGACTAGCGAGTTCATGTCGTTCCTCCTTTATTCTCTTCGAGCACCTGTCTCTCGTTTAGTTTCAAAATAGAAGGGGAACTCATTCAATCCGTGGTCCAAATAAATAAGAGATCCCTTCGCAGAAATAAATAATCAACCCTCGGTTTCCTCAGCAAGAATTACGGGTTTTGTCTGCGGTCTAATAAACCATACAATCAGAAAACAATCAGAAAATCATAAGAGTGAAAGAGAGAGTTCATCTATGCGTCTTTTACTCTTGCGACCCTGAGCGCATGCGCGCAGAAAATGTAGCGCCATCTCTAGAGTTTTTTAATTCTCGGTGATTAAAAATCGGGTAATATTACCGATAACATACCGGTATGTTTCGATCATCGATTGTAAATATGTCAGCCCAACCCTGGTTTCCATAAGATTCTAATGAAAGCCAGGGTTGGGTTCACATAAGATTCTAATGGAAACCAGAGTTGGGTTGACGCGTTTACTATAGAAAACATTTGTAGCCAATTGAGATTATGGCCAACTAGAATAAATTCTCATAATTTCTCATAAATTCTCGTGGAGAACAAACGTCGGGTACGTTACCCGGTAACTTACCAATATTACCGTACGTTACCAGGGTAACTTACCCGACTCTGGCCATCCCGCGGCAAATTGGTGAACTCGATGGTTGTTTAAAAGATTGGATTTGATAAGGTGGTGGAGGTACCTCATTTTTGGTGGAGGCTTGGTATTAGAGTCTATAAGCAAGGGGAGGATCTTTAATGGAAGCTCGAGTAATCGAATTAGGGAGGACGCAATCTAAATTTCGCCCAAGGCTCGCGATTTCCTCGTCTCGGGCCTGAGTTTAGGAACAGGTCGTGAGCGATGGGTCTTGAGTCTAATAACCGGACTTGGATGGACCTTCGACACAGCATATTTACGTGGACTGGACCGGGAACCGTCGCACGTTCGAGTGAACATCAATTAACATATAAAAGAGGATCTGCCTACTGCCTACCGTCTCGAATACTTCCGACTCGCAGTCACTATTACGTCTAGGACGATTAGGATCTCTCGCTCGTTTCGAATTCAACAATCGCACCGTTTCCGTTATTCACTGGATTTGTCGACTCACAAATTATTTCAGACCTTGTAACTAGACGCGATTATAATCCATCTTTCCATCAGACAAGTTCCTTTGCAATTCCTAGGAAAGACGTTTCTGCTTCTAGAGGTAATATTTGAATAAAATAAGCCAATATTTTGTGTGCAATTGTATTAGAGGATTCTTTCTTGTCTCAATTACGTGATGCTTGTTGGCAGCTTAAGAAGTGAAGAAGCCTTTGTTTACGAGGACCAAGTCGAAGCAAAACGAGTAATCTCACCTGAGGCAATGAAGCCAGCGAGGTTTGCTTACCAGTCTCGTAATTCTTGACCACCTGCTTCCGAAATTTGACCAGCACACTTTCTATGACCCCTCTCTTTGTCTCCTTCAATGTGTGCACCTGATGCAGTCTACACGTGAAATCGAGCATGCAAGAGGCAAATCTGGCACGACACGCAAAAACATTCTCGTGGGAAAACGCAAATTGTAAACTCATCGAAAAGATCCAATATCATAACCATCGTACAGTCTGAGAAGTTGCTAGAAATTACAGCACACTATTTGTAATTGAGTACTTAAATGCAAGAGAAGCAAATTCTCCTGGAATATTATTTAGATCAAACATCAGCCTATTAATAGCGGATGATAACCTGTTTCATATTCATATACGCTAATAGCTACAACTAATCGATCTTGAAGAGAGATCTCAACCTTGACAATGTAAATTCACTTCGCTGAACCCTAATTGCAGCAATTGCTCTAATCTAATATAAATTAGTTGAGAATTAACTCTGACGAATATCCTGAGTTTGAAGAAAGATAATGGAAGGTAAATGAGATGACAAAATCTAATTGCTCAATTTCCGGTTTTGGTGCAAAATGCGTGGATCCCTAACCGAGCGAGACAGCTTTTTTCAAGCAAGGCTAAGGGAAGTGAGCCTGTGAGAACCCTAATCTGTGTCCAATCGATTCTTGATACGGTCCTGCACCTGAAAACTTGGACTAAGCTGGGCCGGTCGCGAACACTGTTGCCAGACGCACTTCTCCAGCATCGGAGGCGATGTTCCTTTTTTGCTTGATTCACCTTTTATATATACATCTATACAAGTTAAGGACCATCCTACACAAAGATGGGAGCTAAGCTCATTCGTAAATGACTGTTCCAAAGCCAATATTTTGCCTGGTCTTTCGATATCCTTAAATCGATACCAGTTGTATAAAGAAGATCTTCCAAATGCAAGCACTCTTGGGGAAAGTAATCTCTGATGACAAACTTATCTTGATCAAGTTATATAAACTGTCTATATTGTATTTTACAACCTAACTTAACGCTCTTTCGCTTCTTTTTCGGACGTTGAGTCAATTGCAAGATGAGCCTTAAAACGAGTTTCTCGTTTCGAAGCAACACCGAAATATGTTCAGTCCACGGGGAGCGGGTTCTTGCTTTATGGCGACATGGATATTTCACGGGATATTTATATCAAGTGCTCCCTGCTTGGGAGTTATGAAGTGCCAGTCTAACATTGATTGATACTCACGCATATCTAAAGAGCGTTCTACATGGAGACAGACAAGCGTCATTAGATCTCTCGATTTACTTGATGGGATAGACTATGGACGATCTCCTGCATCTCTGACCAAGAATAATATCGTATGAGACTGAAAAATAGGAATTTAATTCAGCCTAATTGAAAGAGAATTTCAGAGGGAAGATTTATTAGTGGATGATATTTATGACGTAGGAGATTAAAAGACGTATTTGGGATTAAAAGTATGTGAGATTAAAGGTGTCTTTGAAGTTGTATCTCTTTTTCCGGAAGACTATCTGAGCAACAACAGATAAGTACTCGGTGGTAAATGCCTAGTAATTTTATCAGCAGCTGATAGTGATCGTCGTGACTAGGTGGAGAAGAGTTAGATGGAATCTACGGCGGAAGTGGCGACTGGAAGTTGCAGTTCGAAGAGGTTGCTTCAGAGAATCTTCATGGACCAGTTTCTGCGGTGCCTCTGCTGAAGTTAGCGAATGGAATAGGAGCCACAAACCAACCGGTGAGGGTGAGGTAAGTGGAGAGACAAAACGGGAGCAAGGTTCAGAGAGATGGAAAGAGTGAGATGGTGGAACTCATGGCTGGAAGCGAGGAGTGCTCGCGTAGATGTAACAAGAAGAAGTCGAAGAAGAGTAACAAGAAGAACAAGAAGAGCAAAAAGTCCAAGAAGGACAAGATGAGGCGAAAAAGGCAAGGGCTGATCGTCAGTGCAGTCTGCGGAAAAGAATATGAAAAAGAGAGATAAAATAAGAAAAAAAGAAGAAAGGAGAGTGCATTATGCCAAGGCGGAGGTGACTAGACGTGACTAACTTCTTGGCGAGTACAAGGAAAGAGGGCAAGGTGGAGGGACAGAACCGGGTGAGCCACCGGATTTGAACCCTCAACTACCGTACGTGACTCGAGGGCACGCAAACAGAATTTTTTATCCGAAGGTCTCGAGAATTAGAATGAATTGGAAGGTCTAATTTATGAAGAGCTGGAAAACCACACGTCGCTTCCTGGAAAGACTAGATGTTTGGAATAAAAGGGTAGAGTGATAAAAAATGCAGAAGAGATTTAAAAGCGAGGTAATGAGGATATGGGATCTATCAAGATGAGAATCTTTCACCTGAGAAAAAATCTGATAAAATAGAAGGCAGACAAAAGGATGACGATACTTGTAAGGATTGCAAAAAGAAAAGTCACATCTAACCAATTAGAGAAGACGAATCTTGGTCATTGCTCGAGCGAATGAGCGATGATCCTTGAAACTGCAAAAGGGACACGTGCAACTGATTTCTCTGATAGTTTCGAATGGCGTGAGCATGTACAAGCACTCATTAAGCGCCAAGCCTCGCTCAAGGACCGAACGATCAGGAGGTGACACCTTCATTAATATCTTGGAAAAAAATGATTTGCTGTATCTGGGAAAAATTTACTTGGAATTCAGAGAAACGGTATTCAGTAATCCACGAAAAGTTCAAGGATCCCTAAGACAGATGATAGGTTCTTGCTCTAGAATTACTCAACTTTCCAACTAGAAGTCTTATTATAGAGTTGTTTTGCCTGGCTCATCAACTTGTTTTTAAATTACAGCCGATATCACGCGAACCTGTGGAAAGAGGCAATAAGTTAAATATCAGATAATTAAATACAGGGAACTCGATTGACTAGTGAAGAATCCGGAATCCTTAGACATTTCATTTTCCTTAGACATTTTTTAAGGACGTGGGTACTGATTCCGAAGAAAACGTATCACGCTCCATCTCGGGATGATTAATGTAGCAAATCTCAGCAGATGACTATCAAATTCTAGAAGTTCACCTGCCTTCATTATTGGATAATCTATAATGAATTACAGTTTCTATGAAATAAGTGGTGACTTTCACCTGCCTTGAAAGCAGGTGCTTTTCGAATATTGGCATGTGGAATCGAGTAATCGCTGATCTAAAACTTTGGTTCATCATACGGTCTTGAATCCACACATGATGTCATGATACCTACAAGTCGGAGAGTAATAACTTAGGTGTATCAGATAACGAAATGGACGGACAAGATCTTGTTTTGCAAATCGATTGATGTAAGAGATGATTCTAGCAGAACTTGTAGTCTTAAAGAGACTACAAATCAAGAATGATTTAAAAAGTTGTGCAAGAAGATTAAGTTGCTAAAGTGGTTTGATAATTGCTCCAGAAGCTTTATTATACAATGTTCTGGAAATAGACTGCCAGAGGGATTGAAGAACCAAAGGCGTTCAGGGCTGGGAAGCTCGCTTTCGCAAATTCCACCGCTGTCGCCAAATTTTTTAATGGCCAGCACGTGTTTTTTCTGCCTAAAATTATCATGATTCACTTCTTTACACCTTCGCACGTCTTCCTCGCACAGAAGGCTTACCAAGGAGAGTTCTGGAATAATTTGATAACTGTAAAGGATCCAGAGGTGGTTAGAGATCCTGGGCGAGTCTGAGCATAATCAAGAGCCACTGTCGCTGGTGAAGCGAGTGAGCGAGCGTGCTATAATCGTTCTCGCGTGTAATATGCGATCGGTAGGAGGACACAAGAGCCGGTGGTTGGCTGGTTCGTGGTGAGTGAGCGCACGTCCTGAACTGGTGCCGGGATGTCAATGACACTGCGGCGTTGCAGCTGCCGCACACATAAGTCAACCCACACTCTCATCCGCGGGGCGCCCCTTCCTTGACGATGAAACTCGTACATGTAGACCCACACATTTCGAAAGAGGTGTGGGTGAGCAGCCTCGTGCTACCCGCTCTGACGTAGCAGAGGGTTGATTGTGTGGGTGTGGGTTGTACCTGTGGGGGCAGAAGTCAAATATTCCCATTTCTCGGCCAGTGCTCTGATACACCATTGCCCATAAACTCCCTCGTCACGTCCAACGTGTTCATGCACGTGCCAGGGAGTAAATCCCTCAAGAGATAAGTCCGAGTATACTTTGGGCACTTGGACTTGGACTCCCTGGAATTTGGAGCAGAGAATTTCACTTTTGGACATCGGGTCGAGTTTGATGATGATTTACTCCCCAGTTACCCAGGAATTAATTTGACCCAGGACTAAGGTAAAACAGTTAACTAAAAAGCAGTTAAAGAGTTTTCAATATATTGTTGCTGATAAAGTGGAATGAAAGTTCTGTATCAGGTGTGGGATATTGATTTCGATCTGAGATTGAAATCAGGAGCTTAATTGTGCGTTCTCAATGCACGACACGGGTGCGAGAATTACGTGATGGCTTTTTCGTAGCTGGTCGCCTCTCGTCGGACACTGCTCGACATACAACTATAATTAGATGCGCCTAATTTCTCACAAGATGACATCAGAGATTACAGGCCCGCGTAAATAAGTCCCCTCGTAATTTCTTCCTATCAGTGTTGTCTTTCTTCTCTTTTTCCCCCTTCGACTTCAGTATCAAAGGCGCCTTAATCAAGCCAACTGCGACCCTTGACCTATGGTGTCATTAGACGACATTCGAAAAGGCCTCATCATAAATTGTTGAGGCCTAAGGCGACGTCAAATTCCATGGCAGGCTATATAGCCTGCCATAGGAGTATATCTCCTGAGAAGGGTATGAAGTCGAGGTGCATGAAAAATATCGTTAAAAAAAAGTATCATGATAAAGTCTGGAACGAATTGTCGACGTTAATGCGGTTGCGCAAAACGGTCTTAAGGTGGATAAGCGGTCGTTCTGGAAACGCACACAAGGGGAAGCGAAACGAGAGTCCGGAAGCCAATTAGTGTAAGTCACCGAAAAAGCGATCTACCTCAAGGGATAAAATCGAGAGGCTTTTTTCAACGATTAAACCAGTGTCGAGGGTGAAGCGTGAACTTGAAAATTTTCGGAATATCAGAATGTTTTAGGATCTTTATCTGACCTCGCTCAGTGAATATGTCAGTTTGCTGAAATATGGAATCATTTCACAGAAGCGGGAGATCAATAACAAGAACAAGATTCTTCTTATATGCAAATGGAAAATGTGAAGTCTGATTTTCGGATGGCGTATTTAAATTAACTGGAAAGTGACATCGGACCATAATAACTTTCTATCTCGCAGACACTGAATGGCCTTGACCGAGCCAACAAAGAAGTCTCGTGCAGGTAGAACTCGTAAATCCCACTGGTTCTTGGAACATTTTGACTAACCTGCTAAGATGCTTTAGGATTCGATATAAAAAAAAGAGTGGACAGGAATAAAAGAGTGAATTTGAATAAAGGATTGGATTAGAATACAAGACTTGGAAAAACGAGTCTTAGGCTACCGAATCGAGGGGATTACGACAAGTCTCACGGTTGCCAACTTATCAGCTTCATCTGGCATCGGGAAAAGCTCGAGCGAGACGTGTCGTGACATTTTGCCCTGAAGCGAGAAGTTAAGCAGGTTCAACCTGGCAAGTATTGAATTTGACACTTGAGTTGCTTCCTTCGATGAGAGCTAAACGAGCAGTTATTTGGCCTCTGCCAACCTTCCTGGCTCTTGAACCCAACGAGAAGCGTCGATACATATCGATATGCGAGATTAATGGTGCCGAAAAATAATTAGCTGATCTGGCACGTACGCAGTTATGTCCCTATTTTGAGGTCGTTGAATCAAGAGGGCATTAACCACTTCACCTATTCACAAAGACGTCCTTGTAGTAAATCAATTTCATACAATACTATAACCGTTTGTTCTTTGCGTCTTGTGTTTAGAGGGAAACGTAATGAAACCTGATTTATACTCTCGATATTGAGCGCTTTTATAATCAATCATTTATTGGCAACTTATTCTTGGAGTCTTGCAACCTTTTTGTGTGTTTTTTTCACTTTTTTTGTCGAGGGGACTGACTGATTTCTGAGATTAGTCGATTCTGCGAATATATAGATTGCGTGACTATATAACTAAGTGTTTACACAAATTTTAATTTTAATTTCTTCTCCTTGCAATGTATCGCTAATATCACGCACTTGCCTTCAATTCGAAGAAAGACATCAAACATCTGCTCTTTCCGAGCCTTGTTACAAACCCCTTGCAATTTAAAACTGAAATAAAACATTATGACTCAAATCTAGAAGTCTCAAGTTCATTCCTCTCGTTTTTTAGAACTCTCAGTAAATGTTCTTCATTAAATTTCGAGCACGACCTTCGCTTCTCGGTTGATTAAATTTGATGCGAATTGCATCAATGCCTATAATTTTCTCTTATATAAAATGCCGATTATGAATCGCATTCTCGCTTAATTATCAATTATATTTTGAACTATGTGGTTATAAAGATAGAATAAAGTCGGTTTTTCCCTTGAGCAGGCGATAAACCTCACTGTTTACATAAATCAGGAGACTCGAATAAATTTTCCCGTTCAACTGCTTCTCAGAATGCTTGAGAGATTCGCTAGCCAATTTTTCAAACTGTGAGAAAAATTAGAGAAGGGAAGAGTTATTGCTTGATAGATCCCCTTTCTCCGAAGGAAATATTTGAGGAATAATTCATTTCAAGTTATATTTAATGTAATTATATATAATCCGATTTTTTTAGATCGAATGGGATAAAATTTTATCGGTGTGAAGGTAGCCTTCGGCGGGTTTACGTTACGCAAACACCTTGCACTTTCCTGTTGGTTTCTTTCTTCCCACATTGCAGAACACCCACTGCTGTCTACTTTCCAGTTCCATTCATCAGCTTTTCTCTAATCTCTCGATTGAAGTATTAATAGATATTGGCTAAGGCATAACGAAGTCTCTAGCGAATCTCGACATTTCTTTTTTGAAATTCATTCAAATTGCAGGTGTATAGTAATTTATATTTTAATAATAATAATAATAATTAATAATAATAATAATAATAAATTTACGTGGAATAAAATCAGGAGTGCGGAATAAGCGTTACGATATTTCGACTTCGACTCAATCATCTTTTTAGAATAGATATTGTGAAGAATTTCTAGCGTTAGGTTGCATTAACCCAAATGAGTGCATTCGTGTCGAATTGCTTAAGCGTCCAAAACTGCTAAGATGCTAAAGCTTGCACAGATAAATTTAACTTCCTCCGAGTTGTCAGTTTCTCAGTGAGCAGCCACGCTTTACTCCACGATTTAAATAAATGCACGCATGAAATACCAGTCATTGTTTCGCGGGGCGAGTCATTGCTCGCATGACTTGGAATTAAAGAGCATGAAAAAAGTAGGAACGCGACTGAGATCGGCGAAATTTCATGCTTCGACGCTAGAAGGATGAAGAAAAATTAGAGCAGATTTTTTTCAAGTGTTGCGTTCATGGAATTGACAGCCTGGATGCAATAACGTCTTATAAATTTATTTCTCCAAGCAGTGTTGGCCCCTGGGCGGTGTTTAAAAAAAGTTTTGAAATAAATATTTTAAGCTTCATATTTTACATAAGTACGTTGCTATCAAAATATGTAGCTTAAAATATTTGTTTCAAAACTTTTTTTAAACACTGCCCTTCAAGATCTATTGAGGATTTAAACATGCGACATTTTAAAGAATCAATACGCACATTGTCGAGGATTCGGGAAGTTAAACTTAAATCCGTTAACTTGTAAGAACTCTAAAGGTTCCGTTTTCACTCATCACAAGACTTGAAATATTTGCCTTGCTCCTCACACTTCACCGTTTATGCAAATACGGGAAGAATACCGGTCATTGTTTCACAGCATTGGTCTTTATTCGCATGACTTACAAGGCAAGAACATAAGGAAATGACTGAGTCTTTGTTTCCAATTCCACAGCGTGATTTGACCTCTGATGAAAATATTTGAAATGAAAAAATATACTGGAGGATGTCCCTGACCCAGATGAATCTTTTCTGCGAAGTATTTATAAGTTAGCTTGCAAACGACTTTCTTCTCTCTCGTTAGTTTACAAACAAGTTTTTTCCTCTTCATTTTGCTGTAAGTTGTATAAACTTCGATAAAAAGTAGGCTAGTTTTCCAGACCCAATTAGCGAAAGTTTTACAACGCTTTTGTAAGTAAAAAGATAGGAAGTCTATCTATTTGAATCTTTTTCAATCTACAATAATTTCTTTCCTTTTGAATTCCAATATTTCTATCTTTCCGTATCCTTTGTCTATCTTCGTTAATAATTTCCTATCCTTCATCTATCAACGCCTTTATTTATTAATCCTTATTTATTCTCCGTTTATTCACAAATCCACACCAATCTTTCTCTATCCCTTTCGCAATTTATTGCAGTGTCTACCTTTTTCAATCCCTACTCTTCTATTCAAATTTTTTTGGAAGAGATAGACTGAAAGATAGAAAAGATAGAGAAAATGGATAGAAAGAGATAGGAAAAGATAGAGCCTAGTGAAAACGATGGATACACACAAAGATATAAAACTCTTGGGAGGGATAGAAAATCTCTATCCTTTTCAATCCTTTTCTATCTTTTTACTTCCAACACGGAACCTCAAGAAATAAAAAGGCGGGAAATTCAAATTTGAAAGATTGGAAATGATATATTTCTAACTCTTTTGAACGAGAATCTCAGTTGTACTTGAAAATCAGTTGAAAAATAATTGCAAAGAGGTTTTGCGAGGATCTGTACAACAGTATGTATGGCGTTAAGTGAAGAGGTATCAAAGGCACGATTCGAGACGAGTAAAAATAGACTCGAAACACGGAGCACCCTTTCGCCGATGGCCGAGCCAAGTACGTAAGTGGTCTTTGCGTCGAGTGGTTGACCAGCTGGTTGTAAGTGCATGGTACTATGATTCGTCGACAGGAGAAACAGGAGGATCGAGTGAATAGAACTACAGGCTGCACGATTCACTTCAAATATGTATCCACTCTACTACCTTTATAAATAAGGCTCCCTTGAACAATCTCGACGAGCCCTAAAGTCCAAGAACTCTAAATTGTCTAGAACATTATAAAGCGTCCTTTAATTATCCATTGATGTATTTTTTACCTTTATTATGGGCAGCCCTGATTTATTGCTTAATTGTCGGTTATTAAACCGACGTTTATTTCTTACGGCAGCTGTTGTGTATAGTTTACCGTTTGAAAAAGAAGTTATTCTTTAAGCGAACGAAACAGTTTTAAGGCTGGAAATTCTCTACTTAAAGTAAACTTTATGCCTTCCTAGTGGCAAATAAATTGTGCTCAGTCATCTGTATTGTTAGATTCTATATTAGAGATTCTATATCTTAAGTTTTCATTCTCTAACTGAATTGTAAAAACTTTGATTTGATTAGACTGGATTTGTGAATTTAGATTGTGGTAGTGATCCTCAGCAAGGACAGAGTGAAGCCAAAGAAGTAACACCCATGCAAAATCGAGTTCTGATTCTTGGAGGCTTCGAAGTCGAAGTTCTACTCTGACTTCGGTTATGTCTCTACTTTCACTCAGATCTCGGGACTCGACAATATCTCTTCTCCTTCTCCAGCTTCTCTCGTCCTGCTCCTGGCTCTTTTCATACGGTACCAAGAGTGTGCGAGGATCACTGTAATAATATTCCCCTGAGCCTCTCTGAATCCCAAGATCCGGCCCGCCTCGTGTAACATGGACATGTCGGGGTGTATCGAATCGATTCAAAGTAATTACACCGCAGACGGCAATTGTCAATTATTTTTCGCGGTAGCAATATCGCCGATTTCCGAGCCGATTTCGCCTTATGGCGCCCGTTAAAAAGAGCTTTGCACGTAATTGCGAAAATCGTTCGCTAATCTGTACCTCCCATAAAAAAATTATTGTTAAATTACTCCTCTTCGAAAATGACTTGTTAAAGTTCTTTTTCTCAGGATCTCCCAAAGTCTTCATATAAGCCATTGGTCACTTACTCACTTTATGGAAGATCGGTGATTGAAGAGTTTCAGAGATGGGATCCACCTTTTCTATTGAGAAAGTGGCGTATTTTAAAATTTAAAGAGTAAATACAGGATTAAACTTTAAAATTTAAAGTGCAAGAGGCTGAGCAGACTGTGGAACAGGTAATATAAAAGGTAATATAAATAAACAGGTAGAGGTGCAGGCTTAGGTGCAGGTTTTGTACCTGTATAGGCATCAGGCCAGTCTTTCGAGTCGGGGGGTCGAAAAATTTATCGAGGCGGGTTGGACGCCCCTGGAAAAATATGGGCAATTAAAACGAGTGGCAGTAAACTCCTCGTTTAATTCTTAGGACATGTTCGATTTACAAGGAAGTGCAAAACCAAAAGAAATCATTTTATCGTACATTCAACTTTGTATCACTTACGCTTTATCTCATTTGAAAAAATTGATTCATTCTCTTATATTAGAAGAGGTTGTATAAAAATGCAAGTAATCAGAGAACGTTGCCCCCTCGATTCCCCCTAATTACTAGAACGAATGACGTAATTAAAGAAGTAGAAGATGGTATCTGGCAAAAGGTTGGCTTAGGTTTGGTACTTTTTGACACGGATCGACGACCGGTGTTCTCTACTATTTTGACGGCCTCTGTCTCGTAAAACCGGTTAGTGTGATAAATGAGCGTCACAATGGAGAAGTCCAAGCCAACCTTTTGAGGGGAAAAGCAAAGTGTGATAATAATTTCTATGTGGGATGAATTTGTCGCACAACAATAACGCAAAACCAACTGTTCGGAATAGACCGAACTTAATTCTTCAATTTTTCTTATATTACGTCGATCAGAGGTGTAAACTCAAATTTTTTCCTCTTCATTTTGCTGTATTTTTTAGAGATTGAGGTAGGTATGTTAAGCAGTTTTTAAAGAGTTTTGAAAAGTAATTTTTAAAACAAAGGTAGGGATTTATATTATAGGTTAGTCTGTCAGCCTCATATAGGACAGGGTTGCCAACTTTGTGCAAATCAAATGGTGGCAAATTCAAATTTCGAGGATTAAAGATTGTTTCCGTCGATTTGATAATTTATTCAGATATTCTAATTTCTCCTATTATTTCTCTCACGTATGATTCATCTTTATAATACTCTATTGTATTTCTATCGTGTATAGCTTGTGTGAGTGTATGAATGGTAATTAAATTCTCCAGTCTTGATCGTATAAGATAACTCGAAAAAGCTATCTTTCTTCAGCGACATCTAATTGTGTTTGGTTAAATATATTTTTGTTAAAACTTATTTTCTTTGAGTTCTTTATCATCCTGATTTTAACGCTCGCGAACACCAACCTTTTGCTCATTTATCACTTCTGCCTAGCAATTATTATAACGTTACTGTCGCATCGTTACCGGTGTCACGCTAGATTAATTAGTTCCCTATGGGTTCAACTGTTATAGATGAGAATATAACTCTAGTTCTACAATGTTTCCCTTCTTTAAAAGCGGTGTTATGATTACAAGCTTTAATCTGCTCAGTTTATGAGATCTGTAGGAAATTGCAGAGTGTAGCACATCTCAGAGACTTTTATATTATTATTTTCAGACGAAAAAGCAGAACTGACAGCGGCGATTTGATTGATCGATAAAGTTGATTTCAACAATTAGGTCGTTTAAGATCCGATCAAACTCTTTGCAAGGACGAATACGCACACGTCAGTTGTGCACCGGCCAATAATAAACCTTTCCGCTTATGTGGGTTTAAGGGTCAATCGATAAGCAATGTAAAGCATTGACTTTACGTTTTTATCCTTTGGCAGAAAATTCATCCACTCAGCTCAGTTTACTCCTCCTTTATTTTACTGCTCGACTACTGAAGCGCAAAGTGTTCGAGCTTCGAGCGGAAGTCGGTTCGGGAAGATATAAACAAATGAAATCAGAAGCCAGATGTTTGTTTCGCTAGATAGGAAGGGAAGCTCCACCAGACATAATTCCCATGCAATTTTCGTCGTGCTTCAGCGAAGAATTTTTTTAATTGCCAGAATTTCTTCTCATCCATTAAATGATACTGAAATGAATTAAAATGAGAAGATCATTACATCTAACATGAGTTTAGCAGTTTAGGATTTAGAAATAGGTTTGCGTTCGATCAAGAAAAAGTAGAAAATAATTCAAGGCTAGAAGAGTGGAATTATTGAGACTGACGTGAACAAAGATTAGTTTTCTCGAGTCGAGTCTAGAATTTTCTTAATGTACATGCAACTCGACATATCAACTGACCAGTAAACGGATGCCAACCACGTGTTCTGCCTCGGAAAGTGAGAGTTCTCTCGATTATGCGTCGAGTTAATTTTGAGCGAGTACTCTGATCTGGGTTAAAGTTAAGTGCAGCTGAATGGCAAACAACGCTTATCTTTCACAGGGGATTGTGCATACGGATCTTAAGGAGGTCAATTAAGGCGCACGTTTCATGCTGTTCATTAAAGTGAAAATTAATCCATCCCCCGGCTATTTATGTCTTTGCAGTCAGGTGTTACTTCTAAATCTTTCAATTCAATATTCTCTGTTATCTGCCGTTCTTTGTTTAATAAAGGCAAATCCTCTTTGACCAGCGAAGCAAAATTCACGCTTGACAAATTTTTGGGGGTGCAAAAGCGAAGGTTACATATGGATTAAAGGGAGTGACGAACTATAACAAACTATTTGGTATGAGTTGGCCAATATCGATTGTCGTACTGCGACAGCTAAGTTGGTTAGCGCTGGCATCCTTTGGGGTTGGCGCTCATGTTTCATTCTGACTCAAACTTCCCACCAATAATGAAAACCCCTTTAGCAAGTTTCAAAATTTAATTATATATATATATTCTTTCAGAAATCAAACACTTATTCCGAAAACAAAAATAAATAACCGAACTCTAATGACGTGATTCTCTCCAATCAGGATGAGTCAGGAAGTTAGAGAAGGAACTTAACGGGACAAGATGTCCAGGTATTTATTTACTCATATGTGAAAGGCCCTAAAGTCTGAAGAGCATTTCAACTCTTGAATTATGAGTCGCCGTTGACCAGGTCAGAGTAATTTGAACATTTTTTCCAATCTACATTCTATGATATATGGTCGTTATATATGTGTTCTTTTACAACTCTCGTTTTTGTCAGCTACTGGTTCAACAACTTGGAAGGCAAAAGAAGATAAAAAGGGGAGGAAGAGAAGAAAGAAAAAGCTACTTCGCACGCGAAACGCATCGCGGATGCTGCATTCATGCGGACAATTTGTACATATCATAATTCCATGCTTCGTGCCTCGCCCAGCCCTCCATTATGCATGGACTCTGCTGCACTATCTTAGTTTCTCACGACAAAACTGAGCAATTGGCTGCCAGATTCGCAACACGTGTTGCCACATTTATTTTCAAATTAATTTATTCACTTCTTACTGATAAAATATTCACTCAACCTGTGTTGGCACTCCTGCCAGAAGCAACCTAAATGTCAATAAAATATCCTTCATTGTACATGTACTCGAACCCCTCAAATCTCAACATCTCAAATTTCACCAAATTCCTTCCCTCTACAGTGACATCAATTGCGCATGCGTATTGCGCATAAAATAATATTTTTCAGTACTTTAAACTGCACGCCAATAGCAACCAATCAGATGCCGAGTGCCATAGCATGCGCAGTGATATCGCGTGGTTAGTGAGAAAGTTGCTGGTGAAATTTGAGATGGTGTTTCAGGGGTTCGGGTGTAGAGGGAAGGAATTTGGTGAAATTGGAGGGGGCCTCTTTTTTGGATCTCGTGAAATTTGAAGGAGTCGAGTGACATCTTATCAGAGATGCAAACTCAAATATTTTCCTCTTCATTTTGCTGTATTTTTTAGAGATTGAGGTAGGTATGTCGAGAAGACATTTTATCAGAGATGCAAACTCAAATATTTTCCTATTCATTTTGCTGTATTTATTAGAGATTAAGGTAGGTATGTTAAGCAGTTTTTAAACAGTTTTAGAAAGTAATTTCTAAAACAAAGGTATGTATTTATTATTAAAGGTTAGTTTGTCAGCCTCAAAAACGACAGGTTTGCCAAATGTTAAAATAAAATGGCGGGAAATTCAAATTTCGAGGATTAAAGATTGTTTTTAGAGACAAATCCTTCTTTACCTATAGGCTATTAAGTTTAGCAGTATCTTAATCTGAGAATGTAAATGCGGGTGAAACCTTCTTCAGGAAGTCGGAAGCAGGTCTCGTATATATATCAGGATATGGGAATGTCTCACTGTCAGAGCGTAAAATTTCACAGAGAAAGGAAACCACAAGTGGAGTGAAAAAAATAAGTCATTCGATTCTTCATGAAGCCATAAGTAGTCTCGATACATCCGCCTAGTCGACCACGTGAGAAAGACTATTGTCGCGAGAATGGATCCAGAAAGATCCTTCAGTTGGTAGCAATTATCATCCAGCATCGGATTTGCCGTTGAAATAAGAATAAAAGATGAAAGAAAGGTCATAAGAAGCACCACCCGACTAGCGGATGCCTGCCCGCTGCAAGTTTCAACAAGTCGAAGGCTAACCCAAGATACCAGAGACTCTGCAATCTTCAGTTTCCGGAAATAATATACATTTTTTTTTAAGCACATAATTGCTTATTACGTATATGGATTCACTCCGAAATAACGGATATTGGAAAAAACGAAAAAGCAGTACATATATCAGGTTTCCTGGCAGTTTCTACAAGTATTTATTTTGCGTCACTAATTTGCATGATCGGCTCATCTTTGAGTGGAACTTCAGGACACTTTACTTTCGCACGATTTATTTCCTTGGAGATTTTTTTTCATTGGAGAGTTGAATTATTAATTGAAGATACACATTTAGGAGGCTTTGCCAAATTATTCTGTAGACTGAATTCGTTATCCTTAAAACTGTTGTAATTAATATTAAATTTCATACTTTGATCTCCGGCTTGATATTAATATTCATATCTCGCACATGGGGAATTTAAGAGTATTTTAAGCCACATCATTCTCTGAAATAAAGAACCGTGAAGGAGACACCGAGATTGGGAGCGACTCACAAAGCATGCCAAGTAAAGCCCGCCGAGGGATAAATAAAAGAAAAAGGGTCTGGACCTAAGTATAAACATTGGTCTCCCAAGAGGCGCAGTTGAATTTCAGGCACGTGCTCGTATTCACGCAATCCCCCGAAACCCTCAATTTAATTCTCTCGAAAAAAAATCACAATTGATGCAATCTCAAGAAAAATACCATGCACTAAAATAAAGCTCATTTTTCTAAACAACACACGGTCATCATCTGCCATGACATCTCATGAATACTCAAATTCCCCATTCCCATAAACATTTCACATAAAAAAAAAATTTTACATTTTCAGAAGTGAATTTAAAAACCCAAAAATGGTACTCACCATGCAGGAAGGTTTCGTGTGCGATGTCCGCACGCGGATTCACTAAACGGAATACACCAAGAAATCCAGCGTGTCCTCAACCGGAAGCCGAAGAATTATTCAAATTCAAAAAATATTTCCCTGGGGAGAATTTTAAATCCGGCTGGTGAACTGGAGACCAAGAACAATTAACTTAAGGTGAGCAGAATTCACACGCGGCGTCGTTCCTGTCAAAAAACACACAGTGTAGAACGAAAATCGAAAAAAATAAAGGTACCAACATGAAGAACCGACCGAACGGCACGCGGGTTCAGCGGCCGACTGAAAGGATGCAGTTGCCGTTTGTCCGCCATGGTCCGCTCCTGGACCCCTGGCGGCCCCGCGTGGTTCGCGTTATCCCTCCACCAGACAAAGCGACTGCGCGCGCAGATACACGTTTTTTGAAATCCCCTTGCTCCGAGCCCCTAGAGCAGCAGAGCTACCAGCCGACGAGAGGCTCACTTGCTGCATCGGCCGATCGCCCGCACGACTCACCCACCAAGCACCAAGTCACCACTCTCACCCGCGCCACACCGGTTGGCACCTGGTTGCACTCTTACTTCGACCTTTGCAATTAAAGGACCAAAAGTGTCCTTAGGAACAGGTAATGTATATAGATGTAAAGTTTCGGAAACTAGGGTAGAAGTTTAACCCTATGGACCCACACTTTTAGAAAATTACTTAAAACCCACACATGGGTATTTTTTACCCAGCGACACTTTGGAAGCTTTTATTTCCCGCTTAAATTAATCAATTTGAGTGCATTTTTTTTCAATCGACAGGAAATTTAGTCTGGTAGACGAAGAAAATATTTATTTCTTATTCTATTTAACAGCAAAAAATTTAAATTGGTCAAACGTCGAACGTTATTCTTCTCGACGTGAAACTTCGTCTTTAGAAGTTGTGAAGGTCCGCGCAACGGAAGTACAGTAATGTTCAAGGTTCAACGATGCCTTCCTCTGTTTTGTATTGTAAACATGACGACCCAACCCTGATATTCATAAGATTATAATGAGAAACAGGGTTGGGTCGTTTAGTTTCAAATATAAAACAGAGGAAGGCATCGTTGAACATTACTGTACCTTTGGTCAACCCTTAAAGGGGAGAATTTAGACCAATCATCAAAACAGCTAATTCACAATTACCAAAGTTTCACAAGACTTTTTAAAAGTGAGAAACGCTTTTCGAAATTGATTGATGTAGTTTATATCGACTGATGCTTCGCAGGCGAAAGTGAAAGCGAATTTTTGGTCGTAATATTTCAGGCCTTGGTCACGTGCAGACCAGATGTGGCAGCAGAACTAATGAAAAAATTATAAAACACCTTTTTGGCTCAAAGAAATATTCGAAGGTCCTTTAAAGAACCAGCATAGATAAATATTTGAATTTTATGGAGGACCGTTTTCCTGAGTGTGCATATAATGAGTATGGGAAAGGTTTAATATATAAGTTTAAATGCTGAGTCATAAAATGAAGATGTCACAAGAATTTTCCATTCCTGTGTGTCTCAAATGTAAAATTAGAATTTCTTTAAATAAGATAATTGTTCAGAGTAAATGTTTATCATATTTTATAAAAATCAAATCCTTATAAATATTTTTCTAAATTATTAACAGGATAAAACTGAGAGTTGAAGGAACTTTAAATCCTACAAAAAAAATAAAGTACTGAAGATCCACTCGACAACCGGAACAATTAAATGAAGACTAAAACCAATGGTCGTAATTGAAAAAGGAAATAAAATACAACTTGCTTCCATGCCGGTTTGGAGGATTCGCCAAGGGTCTCAAAATTTTCCTCATATCACGACTCCACTTCATTCTGCTGGTTCAGCTCACGCAAATCTTCACTGGTACTTTTTTATTCCTTTCATGTAATTTGTAAATTGAATAAACATAAATTATTCCTAATAGGGATGTCATATTTGATATAAAATGAAAATAACTGTATATTCAGTCATATAATATTTACCGCAGAGTAATGCATTCTAAAAAGCGAATTTACATAAATCAGCTTTCGTTGATTGACTTACGAATGGTAAAATATATAACTTGGACAGTGACAATTAAGTGATTTGTCTGCATGTTATAATATCCTTATACATAAATATATCTCGCACTAAAGACGGTTTCCATTCTGGAGCCTAATCGATTGCCATTTAAAACAAGTTTCAAATGGTTCTCGGTGACCCCTAAGGTAATTTTCCATCGACGATTTAGTGATTTATTAAGAACGAATCATTTGACTAAGTACTCAGAGCAAATAAGTAAGTATTCGAGTGCAAGTCGAAGGCACTTGGCCTAGCATAGAAAGCGTTTGTCTGTCGATAATCCCAGAGTGGTTGCCAAGCAGCGCAGCGGTCGGTAAACCGGTCGACCGCCACGATATATTTACTGTGCCGCGGGATAAGCTACGTGAAAGTAAAAATTGCCTGATAGCCGTCATCTTGCAAGGATATACCGTTTCCGGTGCTGTTTCAATCTTCTGCATTGAATTGTAAACTTCTGCTCGACCAATCAGCAGCACATTAATCTTCATTAATTATTCTAGATCTGCAGCGGAATCAGAATTTTCCCTGCATTTGACGAAGAAGTCATTTCAGTCAATGATTCCTCAAATTACTGATTCAGTGCGATTTAAAAATTAAAACAGAAATTTTTAGTTTTATTTACATCCTCCTCTTGCCCTAGCAATGCCTTTCCCTACCCACTTTTTCCTTCACTCTTCAACCACCTTTCCCAGCTTATAAATAATTTTTTTTCCTCTTCATTTTGCTGTATTAAATTTTAGGGGATTCACACTGCCTCTTTAAGCTTCATACACATACAGTAACGGTTGTGCTGAGATCTATCGTGTAATCTTTTTCTCTCACCAAGTGCCCCCTTCCCTTTCGATAAAAACACTAATTACTGTATCCCGCTTACTGTAACGATGACGCTACGGATATCATTATACTGGTCGTAGGCAACCGGAAGTATTAAATAGACTGTAAGCGACAGTGTTCTATAGCGGGCACTCGGGATATGTGCCAAGTTGCGAATCTAGTGGAAGGATCTCAACTATTAAAATTACAAGCTAACAGAACATCTTTTATGTAATTCTATCTTGAAGACTTGATGTAAATGCCTTTTCGAGGAACTACCCTGTTGGAACTAAAAATATAGAAAAGAATAGCAATTTTTTGATAGAAAAGGTTTGAATCTTTCTATTTCAATCCTGAAGATTGAAAAATATTCAAATAGATAGCCTTTCTATCTTTTTACTTCCAAAAGCGTATATCTTAACACAAGCGCGGCAAACATTACACCATAAAAATATTGTTAAGTTTTTTTAATTTGTAAACTAATGTGGTGCTAATCAGACGGACTAATGTGGTGCAGTTAACATAAATTTGTCAATTCAGCAATAAACAAGACACGCAATCTTGAAAAAAATGTAATTTATCTCAGAAAAGAAATGTGGCTACCAAAAATGGCGAGCCAACGAATCAAGCATGTCACCTAGTGAAAAATCTGAAGAATGCAACGCCTTTCGAGAATGGAGAGTCGTCGCGACAAATAAACATTCCACTCGAGTTTCGCGTGTGAAATCTTGAGTTTAAAACCAGTTTTCCTACGTCTATCGGTAAATGCGAAATAAAGTTACCACCTACCAGGACGATAAATGTTGAGAAGACTAGGAGAACATAATACCGCGGCTAAGATTTTTTTAATCGCTTGGCATTTAATAACTCCATTGTCATTTGGTCTTCAATAAAAAAAAATAATGTTCTCTGGAACAATTTCCATGTTCAAACAACATAACTTACAAAAGAGCAAGTATATATTTTAATTCCAAATTCAATTTTTTTTTTCGCGCACTTTTGTTTGTTTTTCTATTGCAGCGACAAGTCTTCTGAAGTGGAACGAATTTAAACTAGTTTGGAGTGCATGTATCGATAAAGAAGAATTCAGTTACAAAGATATTAAAATCCTACCGCTGGTACATTTACCCTAGGGAATCTTCCTTACCTTCTACTGGGAAAGTTCTTGGTAAAGAAGGAATTGATAAATCACACATTTTTATCATCTGAACCAAAAATTACAGAATAGTTGTAAAAATGTCACTATATGTACTCACATTTTAAATAATAATCTTAAGGCAAATTTCTTAAGTACAAATATAAACTAATACCTTCTCTCTAACATGTCAGCGCTGTAAAATATTTTTGATTTCACAGGAGGAAAGTCAGTACGATAAATTTGAGGTTCCAAAGGTGAAGTTTTTGAATCCAGCATTTTTTTCTTCTTCGCTTTCATGCATACGTAAAATCGACTCAAAGCTCCAATTAAACACGTGTATATTATTTCGAATAAGCTGAGTATGGATCCACCAACGAATAAACCAAAAATCCCACCGAATGATACTGTAAAATATTTCAACATTAATTCCCGTCCAATTTTCGGGCGCGAAATTTTAATTAAAATTAAAATTTCTTTCATTGCTTTCTTTATAATATGACATAAATTAAAAAAAAATTAATTTGTGTTAAAAAATGTGTCCAATTTAATTTAAATACCTAATAAACTTAATCCTGTGACGACAACATTCATTTTGTAACGAATGCTGGTTGGACCTTCAAAATGCACATCCAGCATAATATCCGCGTCTTCGTCTATTGGAATTGTCACCATATTAGTCTCATAATTAGAAAAATTACAGGCTGGTGGACAATCGCAAAACATGATTGGCTCGTCTATTTCAATATGTTGAGTATCTCCGGGTATTTGATAATTTGTAAAAATTTCTGTAATTAGATTTAAATTAAACGAATTTAAAGTAAATTCAGAACTTGATTGATTTCCACTTTTAAATTATTGGGATCCTTACCATTGTGTTCTATCAAGCAGATGAAATCCTTTACGTTGCATTCTCTCGTCTCCGCTATAAATAAAATTGATTAAAAAATTAATGGCATATTAATAAAAGAATTAATCTGATTAATTAAAAGAATTAAAAGCATGTTTACTTTTTGGAAAGAAGTAAGAAGGGTTGCAATTGCAGTGTTTTTTGACGTGCATGCGTCTGCATTCAGATATACAAGTTTCTTGATTGTACTCAGTATTCTTATCAAGATCTTTATATCGACAAGGGATTTTATCGGGGCTCAAATTTAAAACATCCTGTGTGGCATATCCAGAAGTGCATTTTATATTCACGCTAATCGACATTCCAGATGCAATTGCTTGACCTGAACTAGGCCAGACTTCCGGATGGTTTATGAGAATCGTCGCACCTCGAACTAAATCTGTTAATAGAAATAGTAGAAAATTATTCCGTTAAAATAATCGAATTGTAGAATCAAAGATTCAGATAATATATTTAAAACATTGAAATTGTACCTTGCCATCTTTCCTTTTCTTTTTTGGACACATTTGCCTGATTAGCGACTATCTTTGGTTGGTCTGCAAAAATGAAGAATTTATTAAATTAATATTTAACTTTTCTTTGCGAGAATGAAAATAATACTTTTAATAAAGAATAAATACTTGAAGGCGGTGTAATGATGTTTCCCAAATGGACTGTAACTTTTAAACCACTTCGATCACCAAATCCAGAAGTGCTTCTTACACCTTCCTTATTCACATTCAAGGTTTCCGAAGTTTTGGAATTAAATGAATAACAGAATCCATATTCTGTTTTTTGCAATTCAAAAATTTGGCAACAATCTTGAGTGTGGTACCGCCACCAGCAGGAGGAAAATAAATTCTTGCAGTCGGGCACAAGTTTGTACATAACGTCCGTAACATTTACTTCTTTAAATAAAATAATTCAATAATGTTTATTTAAATAAAAGGAGTGCACTTCTGAAAACCGATAATCTTCGATTTTCTTTGGCCTTTACCAATCCCTTTGCCATTTCCCTTGACTATTCCCTTTACCATTCCCTGCATCATTTCCCTTATACCATTCCCTCTTCTATTTTCTTTGTCAGCCCTTTATCACTCTTTTTACGATTTCCGTTTACGATTCCCATTTACCATTGCCATTTCACTTCGTCATTTCCCTTTACCAGTCCCTTTATCATTTCCCTTTTACCATTCCCTTTGCCATTCCCTTTAGCAATCTTTTTACGATTTCCCTTACCATTCCCCTTAACCATTCGCTTTGCCATACCCCTTTACAATTCCCTTCGCCATTTCCCCTTACCATTTCCTTTACCCTTTCCCTTTACTAGTCCATTTGCCTTTCCCTTTGCTATTTCCCATTACCATTGCCCTTAACATTCTTTTTACCAGTTCCCATTACCATTTCCTTTTACCATTCCATGTGCCATTTTCCTGAAGCATTCTCTATTACTTTTCCTTTACCATTTCCTTTGCCCTTTCCCTTTACCAGACCATTTGCCATTTTCTTTGTCATTTCCCTTTACCTTCCCTTTACCATTGCCTTTAGCATTCCTTTTACCATTTCCTTTGCCCTTTGCCCTTTCCCTTTAGCAGTCTTTTTCCCATTTCCCGTTACCATTCCCCTTGACTATTCCCTTTGCCATGTCCGCTGCCATTTCCATTTACCATTTCCTTTGCCCTTTGCTCTTTCCCTTTAGCAGTCCATTTGCCTTTCCCTTTGTCATTTCCATTCCCTGTAGTATTCTTTTTACAAGTTCTCGTTACCATTCCCTTTTACTATTCTCTTTACCATTCCCTTTGCCCTTTACCTTTCCCATTCTCTTTATCACTTCCTTTGCCATTCCCTTTATCATTCCCTTTATCATTACATTTAGTACTCGTTTTACCATTTCCCTGTACCATTTTCCTTAAGCATTGCCTTTTCTCTTTCCTTTACCATTACCTTTGCCCTTTCCCTTTACCAGACCATTTGCCATTCCCTTTGGCATTCCCTTTGTCATTTCACTTTACCTTCTCTTTACCATTCCCTGTGCCATTTTCCTAAAATATTCCCTTTCCTTTACAATTTCTTTTGCCCTTTCTCTTTCCCTTTGCCTTTGCGATTTCCTTTAGCATTCTTTTTACCACTTTCCATTAACATTTCCCGTTACCATTCACCTTTTCCATACCCTTTACTATTCCTTTGCCCTTTCCCTTGACGATTGCCTTTCCCATTTCCCTTTATTATTCCCTTTGCCATGTATCTCTACCGTTCCCTGTGCTATTTTCCTAAAACATTCCCTATCCTTTAAAATTTCCTTTACCCTTTCCCTTTCCTTTTACTAGTCTATTTAGCATTCTTTCTACCATTTCCTATTAACATTTCCCGTTACCATTGACCTTTTCCATTCCCTTTACTCTTCCCTTTGTCCTTTCCCTTTGACATATTTATCTACCATTTCCTGTACTATTTTCCTAAAAAATTCCATTTCATTTGCCCTTACCCTTTATCAGTCCATTTGCCATTCCCTTTACCATTTCCCTTTATAATAATTTTCTTCGACAATGATTTCCATTGACAATGTGAAGAGCCATGGTTTATGGGGTTTTGAAAAATGGAAATCAAAATATCCATAATTATCTCGAAAACCATCACTCGCAGGAAAAAATGTTATGAACAAAAAATCTACGATTTTTTCATGATTTCACCAAGAAAACAAATTTGCTGCAATTTTCACTATTATATTCATAATCAGCGCGTCAAAATACATACGTAAACGAAGCCCAAAAAAGTCGGAGGTTACCGGGTTTCGAAACTTAATCCAATAAAAGTTACTACCAAAAAATAAATGGATAAACTCACCAGCTAGTTCAGCGTTGGAAATATTCTTCAAAAAAGATACTTCCCCGTATCTCGCGAAAGACATACTCGACAAAGTTGTGATTAATCTTCTGTATAGTTGAACGCTTTCTGGATTATTTGAAGGAATCAGTTCTTTCTCTAAAATCATTGCTTTGCCCCAATCCACGCGATCTCGGGGGCAAATTGTCACACTTGGAAATGGTAGAGAAGAAACTTTGTAGCTTGTGGATTCAATAACAACGACTGTCGGTGCCGCCTAAAAAATCCAGTAGTTATAAATTATATGTAAACTACTTATTACAATCGAAAAATTGAATTATGGAAAAGTATTTACTTGAAATTCAGTCGCCAGTTGAACAATCACCTGAGCAGTAAACGAAATGGAGACCACCACGAAAATTAGCCAAATAATTCTCTCGACGGTGTATAATTCGGGATCCAAAATATACCTCATTCCATGCACACTACTATGAGAAACATAATATTCCAATAAATATAGAGGATTCTTTAATCGGTTTTTCTCGAAATTTTTTTCATCTGATTTTTCGAAAGGCGAAAATTTCCCATTGGGAATCAGATTTTCAGGTGGATACCACGCTCTTCTCTTTTTCCCGCGCGATCCTAAAAAGTGAATTAAAGTCCGTTAACAAATTTCCAATATACTTTTATTTTTCATTATTTTAATTTCCCTTACCACCGGCGTAGTTAAAATTCATATTTTGAGTCCTATACATTTTCATACGAACTCTACTTATCAATTATAAAAACTAGTTCGATCTCGGCACAACAACTCTGCATATTGTAATTTATTTTAAAAAGTTTCATCACTCAGAACTCTGAACACGCACTATTGACCTCAAATTCCATTTTTTTACACTAGCAGGAATGTCGAGAAATGTCAAGAGTCACCTTAACTTGAGACTGGACGGCAGGTTGTGACAAAATGAAGTGATCATGTCGGTGGTGAGTAAACAGGAAAGAAAGAATAAAATATGAAGTTCTAATAAATGAGAAGTTGAATGATTGATCGAAGATAAATGAGGCCTTGTGAATTGTAATACTTAGCGTCTAAATAAACTTTATTTACTCTGTTTAAACGGAATATAAATAGAACATGGAGTGCTGCATTTATTTAATTATATTGAATAATTGAAAGGATTTACTTTTTCCTTGCTATTTCCACTTGGATTCGATGCCCAAGATTTATTTCAGAATTTTACATACATTAAAGAAGCGATTAAAAGTGTAGTATTATAATGTAAACTTTTTTTTAGTTATCCTGTATTTTAAATTAACAAATAAAATTTAGAAATTTAAATTTACCGCCCTAATTTTCGTTCCACACTTAAACATAGCCTATGTTTAACTTCGTTCTATTGCAGCGTGAAATTTAAAGATTATATCATACAGTAAATTAAAAAATTACAGAAATGTACAAAATGAAATGAATAAAACGGACATGAAATGTAGACTGTAGGAAGATTGATGAATCGATGCAGATAATCTGGAAATAGTGCATTTTCCTTGGCAGGAAATGCTCTACGAGTGTTAATAATTTATCGCTTTATCTAGTCAGAAATAATAGAGCTGTGTTTCCGATTCAGTGTTTCATTTAGTAGATTTGATCAATGACTGTATTTAGTCTTCTGGATAATCTTTGTCACACATCTCTCTCGCTTAAACAAAGATTACTTAATCGATATTTAGGAGGTATTATAATTTCTCATTGGAAAATAAAAATAGATAATTTTAGGGAGTTGGATCGCATCGTGGAGTCACGGGACCAATTTATTCTAAAAGCTTCTTTTTTCTATAGTAATTTTTTTATATTTGTTTCTATTGTTATTTTTAATTTTTACAAATTTATTTTTCGACTAACTTTTCAAATTATCTAATTTATTCTATTCTTCTTTATTTTTAAACAATTTCACTATTACCGGTTTTTGATAATTGAATACTTTACCATCCGCTAGGGTATGACACCGGCAGTTTCACTTATCCGCGCTCTACTTTACCGACTGCAACCAAAATATCAACTATTTGAACTCGTATTCGTATTGAATTCCAGATTCAACTATTTTCCGTCGGATGGCGACACTTACCGGTTTTAAAATTGTCATTTTATTTTTTTTAATGATTTTTCTAGGAGTAAGCTAAATTCAAGAATGTTAATTTTTGTCAAGAAAAATTAAATTAGAACTAAGAACTTTTTTATTCTGAATAAAATTAGAAAATAAATAATTTCCAAGATAAAATACAAAAAGACATAAAAAGAACTTGAAGTATGTTACGTTAATTTTTGTAATAGCTTGGAATATTAATCTGATATTAATATCAAATGGTATTGCGTTTTTTGGTTTCCTATTCTTTTTACATTTTGTCAATATTTTAAATATTGACTTTCATGCTTTGAAAAAATTCTTTCTAGGCCCGCTGGGAATGGAACCTAGGTCTACAGATTGCCGGTATGATGCTCTACACACTAATCTGAGGTGAGGCGTATAAAATAATATTTATTAAATTATATTTTTATGTTCTTTCAATACTAAAATAACTAAAAAAGCAAAAAATTTCAGGAATTTTAATGAAATATAAAAAAATGACGAGAAAAATCAAAAAAATCAGGTAGCCTATATATAGGCTTCTGTGACTGAAAGGGTTAAACTGCGCACGAATACTAATCAATCAGATGTCAAACGTAACGCATGCGCAGTGGTATAAAGTGCTCATAGCGAGAGAAGCTGTTCATCTTTAGGAGGTTTTCATCTTTGGAGAGTTTATCATTGCGATTGTCAAGTGTACTAAAAAGGGAATTGCAAAAACAAAGGTAAGTTTCCGAAAAATATTTTTACTCTTCATTTTGCTGTACTTACTCCCTTTTTAAAAAAGGAAATTATGAAGAAAATATTCATAGATTTGCAAACAACTTTTTTCCTAGTGGATAAAAAAATCCATCTTGATAAAATATTGATACTATGTCATAAATTAGTTCTGATCGCGAAAATAAACCGGAGGCGTAAAAAATTTATCAAAACAGTCATGGACGGATAATTAGGTTCGATGATTAAGATTTAAAGTAATAACGTTTCGTTAATTTTTTTAATAGCGTGGAATATAAATATCAAATGGTGTTCTGCTTTTTGGTCTACTATTCTTTACCAAAAACAACATTAACTACTAATTTCCTTTATTAAAGTAATTTTCAAATTAAATTTTATTGAATTGTGAAATAGAAATGGCGTAAAGTGAGTTTATCGAGACGTATAGGGCGTAAACAGTTGGTTTGGAGCATCGGTGTTTTCTTTATACCTCGTTAATTTCGAATAAGGTACTTCACGTCAAGCCCGGAGCCCCGATACTCAGTATTTTTGCAATTCCACGCGGATAGGCGCAACAGGCGGCTTTTCCCACATACACGCTCCAAGAGCCCAGCGAACTTGCCTAACGTAATACGCACATACACCCGCGTACAACCAGGAGGCAAATGCATTCGCTGAATTTGCTCTCTACTCACATAACCCACCTACACACGAATAATTCGTTGATATAGAGAGTGTGTGCATATATTTATGCGCATAGATATCGCATTGCTGTGATAGGCGATCGTAACGTAAACTCCGATTCACCCTTCAGGCAAAGAGGCCAATATAAGTCTCCTCCTACTACCCGATTCAAAACAAACGCTACATTGCTTCGAAAATAACACCACACCAACTTTGTTTCAAAATGTTTCTGCTCTTTCCCATTCCTCCATCTAAAAACAATATTATTAGACAAAGTTTTTAACGTTTCATCAGAACTCTTTAAAGTTCTTTGGGAAATTTGTTTCCTAATCGAATTGTAAATTACAGCGATATTAGCGTCATCTATGGGAAATTTAGTTGAACCACGTGGTGTAAATAAGGGAATTTGATAAGTAATTAACTAATTAGTGAAGAAATACTAAACGGGTTTGAATATTCTTAAAGTAGTGTAACTAAATATAACTACTTTATAACATATTTTTTAATTTAAAACATTGAACAATGGTGGTAAAGAGTGGAAAGGGGTGTAGTTGGGTCACAAGCCACAAGGCGGCGCTGATATAACATTTTTTCACCTATATCGAGATGCGCATCTAGATTGATATATCTTTGATATTTAAAAATGAATAATTTGATGTTTGTAAATTAAACAATATATTTTAACCGTCTACAGCCATCTGTATAAATATTAGCTAAATTTTTTTGGAAATATATTTATAGTCACCCTGTAATTACTAATAAAAGTCATTGTTTTCTTATCTAATATTTTAACCACTAATTATGCGGAATTGGACTAAAAGTCGAAAGATTTTACATGAAATTGACTTAATTAAAAACTTTAAGAAGAAAGTTCGAGATTTATAACTCTCTTAATTTCTTTCCCTTTCATTATTAAACTTCGCTCTATCGATTTCACAAAAGCTGCCGTGAAAAATTGCTATCAATTCTCTTTTTCAAATTACAAACTCAATAGTTTCGGGAATGTAACACTTGCTTCTCGAAATTTATTTATTCGTCCGAAATCAAACCACATATTGTCCTCTGCTTGATGTGCGCAATCTGGTTTTGACAAGCTCTCAAAACCAAATGTCGCTTTTCGCTGTAGTAATGAAAATAGGAAGGGTAAAACCAGAATCACATGTGGCAGAAGAGAAGACACGATATTGAAAAGTTGACCCTTCTATTGAAATAATTCTTAGGAAAAACGTCTTTTGTATTTTCTTCCCTCATTCGAATTCCTAATATTGCTTATTCTTGAAAATATTCGAGGCTGAAAACAATTCGAAGAGTCAGCAAAATGCGATTCATATTTTCGTCTTTCAGTAACGAATGTTTTTTCTTTTTTTTTTGAGACTTAGCCATACGTAGCACAAGTAATCTGCCAAGGGAGTCTTCTTAAGTCCCGAAGACTCTACGGTGCGTAACCAAAAAGGGTTTCTACCTCCGGTTCTTACTTTCGGGTAAGCCGATATGCATTCATTATAATAAGAAATGGAAGTGTCGAGTGAAAAGTTTGAGCGAGCCGCGGCTTATCAACTTTCTCCGAGTTTTATATTATTTAAGAGAATTCTCAGCCTCTTCAGACTTTTGCTTCCCGCACTCTGCTTCCTCAGTCCCCTTTCCATCTTGTTTTCTTCTCGTCTTCTTTCTCGCGCTCTTGTCTTTTCCCTGATATTGTCCTCTGTTATTTACCCTCTTTTTTCTTTATCTTCGAGTTGGAGCTCCGTGTAAGCGCAGGAAATGCCTCGCTGGAAAAGTTGGACAAAGTTTACACTTGCCGACGCAAAGACGGAGGTGCAAGGCATTCAAAGTTTCCGAAATGCCATTACCATATTTATTTGTCGCTCAAAGTACTTCATTCACGCACTGACAAACATTATCAATCGATTTTACCCTCTAGTTCAAATTTTACGCGTGAACTTTCTTCTAATGGGGTCAATATGGTTGGAAATGTACTTGAGAGTCTAAATTTAAATATAAGAGGGGCCAGAATTTGAGATGAAATAACATGTCTGTGAAATAAAAGTGCTCTAATGCGCATGAGTTAATACCATCGGGGGTAGGAAGATGATCTTCGATGTTTTGATTCAGGTCATCAGTGGTTGGATCATGTTCATTAATAAATCATGATCATCAGTGGTTGAATCATGACCATGAATGGTTGGATCATTTTGGATGGATCGTGGTCATCAGGGTCTGTATTATTGCCATTAGTCGCTGCTCTTTTGTCATCTGTGGATGGATTATGGTCATCAGTGAGGTTCATAGTCATCCGAGCCCCGAGGAGTTATACAGCATTGTTATCAGTGATTGCATCATGGTTATCAGTGGTGGAAGATGGTCATCAGTGGTTGGATCATAGTTATCAGTGCTTAGGCCCCGGTCAGTGATTGGGTCATAGAAGTCATTGTTTGGATCAAGGTCACCAGTGTTTAAATCGCGGTCACAAACAGTTTCATCAAGATAATACATTATTGTGTTTTGCTCATCAATGGTTGGATATAATTGTCATCAGTGGACAGACCATAGTTATCAATGCTTGGATCACGGTCATCTGTGGATGGAATATGGTCATCAATGGTAGTTTATAGTCATCCAAGGAGTGTATAAGTATGGTTATCAGTGATTGCATCATGGTTATCAGCGTTGGGTGATGGTCATCAGTGGTTGGGCCATAGTTATCAGTGGTGGATGATGGTAATCAGTGGTTGGATCATAACCATCGGTGGTTGTATCACAGTCATCAGTAGGCAGATCATGTTCATCAGTGGTTGCCCTTTTGTCATCTGTGGATGGATTATAGTCATCAATGGTGGTTTATAGTCATTCCACGAGTGTATAAGCTCGGTTATCAGTGGTTGCATCATGGTTATCAGTGATGGACGATGGTCATCAGTGTTTGGATCAAAGTTATCAGTGCTTAGGCTACGATCATCAGTGGTTGGATCATAGCCATCGATCGTTAGATCATAGTCATCAGTAGGCAGATCATGGTCATCAGTGGTTGCAATCTTGCCATCTGTGGTTGCTCTTTTGTTATCTCTGGATGGAATATGGTCATCAATGGTAGTTTATAGTCATCCAAGGAGTGTATAAGTATGGTTATCAGTGATTGCATCATGGTTATCAGCGTTGGGTGATGGTCATCAGTGGTTGGGCCATAGTTATCAGTGGTGGATGATGGTAATCAGTGGTTGGATCATAACCATCGGTGGTTGTATCACAGTCATCAGTAGGCAGATCATGTTCATCAGTGGTTGCCCTTTTGTCATCTGTGGATGGATTATAGTCATCAATGGTGGTTTATAGTCATTCCACGAGTGTATAAGCTCGGTTATCAGTGGTTGCATCATGGTTATCAGTGATGGACGATGGTCATCAGTGTTTGGATCAAAGTTATCAGTGCTTAGGCTACGATCATCAGTGGTTGGATCATAGCCATCGATCGTTAGATCATAGTCATCAGTAGGCAGATCATGGTCATCAGTGGTTGCAATCTTGCCATCTGTGGTTGCTCTTTTGTTATCTCTGGATGGAATATGGTCATCAATGGTAGTTTATAGTCATCCAAGGAGTGTATAAGTATGGTTATCAGTGATTGCATCATGGTTATCAGCGTTGGGTGATGGTCATCAGTGGTTGGGCCATAGTTATCAGTGGTGGATGATGGTAATCAGTGGTTGGATCATAACCATCGGTGGTTGTATCACAGTCATCAGTAGGCAGATCATGTTCATCAGTGGTTGCCCTTTTGTCATCTGTGGATGGATTATAGTCATCAATGGTGGTTTATAGTCATTCCACGAGTGTATAAGCTCGGTTATCAGTGGTTGCATCATGGTTATCAGTGATGGACGATGGTCATCAGTGTTTGGATCAAAGTTATCAGTGCTTAGGCTACGATCATCAGTGGTTGGATCATAGCCATCGATCGTTAGATCATAGTCATCAGTAGGCAGATCATGGTCATCAGTGGTTGCAATCTTGCCATCTGTGGTTGCTCTTTTGTTATCTCTGGATGGAATATGGTCATCAATGGTAGTTTATAGTCATCCAAGGAGTGTATAAGTATGGTTATCAGTGATTGCATCATGGTTATCAGCGTTGGGTGATGGTCATCAGTGGTTGGGCCATAGTTATCAGTGGTGGATGATGGTAATCAGTGGTTGGATCATAACCATCGGTGGTTGTATCACAGTCATCAGTAGGCAGATCATGTTCATCAGTGGTTGCCCTTTTGTCATCTGTGGATGGATTATAGTCATCAATGGTGGTTTATAGTCATTCCACGAGTGTATAAGCTCGGTTATCAGTGGTTGCATCATGGTTATCAGTGATGGACGATGGTCATCAGTGTTTGGATCAAAGTTATCAGTGCTTAGGCTACGATCATCAGTGGTTGGATCATAGCCATCGATCGTTAGATCATAGTCATCAGTAGGCAGATCATGGTCATCAGTGGTTGCAATCTTGCCATCTGTGGTTGCTCTTTTGTTATCTCTGGATGGAATATGGTCATCAATGGTAGTTTATAG